>JAYMFT010013978.1:0-16742 GCA_038088735.1 Panulirus argus | reverse complement strand
TATATATATATATATATATATATATATATATATTGCCAGGGTGAATGATAAATGTTCAAATGTTTTTAAGCAACAGTATGACTACCAAGCAATTTCATCATATGGCACTAAATGTATATTTCTTCTTCTTTTTTCTTTTAATCTTTGTAGTTATTATATGACTTTGTCCACTGATTTTTCCACTGACAACCTTTGCACTTTTCAGAGCTATTAATAACATTTCACTGAGCACACCATCCTCAGCATTACATTCGAATTCGCAATCGCGTTCATAATAGAGATCCAGCAGCATTTTAGGCGGGTTGGGATCTTGTTACATTTACGTTTGTTCTCCAGGAAAAGCCTCAGCCTGATTTGCAATAACATGGTGGCGTTAGGGATAAGCATAACTTAGTGAGATTTTGGAGCAGATTGCCAGGTCCGCTCGAAGTTTATTCTGCGATACTTTCCAGGCTGCACACGCCGAGCTATTGTGGCATTCCAGGGAAGACCTCCAGAGGTAATTTAGGGAGACACTTACACCCGTTTTATGTTGGTCGCAGAGAGGCAGTCACGCTCCCGCCTCGTCCCCAGCCGCGGAGAACAATTGTACCAGCGCATGAAATGCGGAATATACTCCCAGACCTTGTTTAGGTCCTTGATGATTCTCGGGCTACTTGATTTCCAGGTTCCGGGATGACTGACTCGTCTTCTTGGTCTTACATTTGGCCCTTGTTTTAGTAGTTTATTTAGTGGAACGTTCATTGTTTTCCCCGAGAGCGAGTGAATGCTATCATAACTGAGGGACTGTGTTGATATAAGTTACCCTGTTATTTCTGTCTTTTTTCAACACAGTTCACACAAGAAAAAAAGAGACGCCTTCGAGGTTGCGGGAGAACTCTCCGCCAAACTCTGGATAGACTCGTACATTTAGCTTGAGATTGTGTTCGTTCAGAGCTTTGTCTTTATTGGTGTACTGCTTCGACTTTATTAGGGCTGTATATCTACTAGTATATATATATATATATAAAGAATATGATTATATCTGCATGTATATACTTGGAATCCCATTGTCATTTCGGTTTCATACATGAATAAAGAGATTTAGTTACACTTCCTGACTTGTAGATGACATGTAAGCATGTCTTACTTGTCCTTAGACTATAGCGCAATGTTAATCTTGTCAAATCTTCAAGATTTTTAAGACGCCATCATCAGTGTTCTCCAAGTTAAAAAATTGATAAAGGAATTGAAACTAGAAATTGTTCAGCCTTCTGAAGTATCGAAATCTAAATTGTGGTGTGTTTGGTAGTGCCTATAGCCATCTAGCACTTTGTGTCAGCCATGGACTGCGAGACATAAGGCAGTTCTATTCTTAAACATAATCTAGTACGGTGCTGCCTTTATCAACTCTAATTAGTAAAAGAATTTGTTACAAATTCTGTTAAGGATAATGTACTTTGCCTCAATCGAAGTAAAACGTGGTTTTCAAGGAAGATAACTGGAAATAACTTTGGGAGATGTTTACATCCGTTTTACTAATACGAGTAAAACTAGAGAAATCAATCCTTAAACAGCTGTTCGCATCGAGTTTGTCAACGCCCACGATAATTTTCAAAACTTGTGTGAGATCACCCGTTAGCACTGTCTTTTCTAATCTAAAACAAGTTTACGTTGTCTAACCGGTCTGACTATGGCTTCGCAAGTGTTTATAGATAAGATATGTTAACAGGAGACTCACGAAAAGTTACCAAGTAAAATGGTAACCTGAACCTCGCTAAGCGACATTCCATATGAAAACGTTTGGGTGTCAGTTCGAGAATCCTCTTAGTTGACAACCGATGTACTCTCCCTTTCTGTCTGTCTTTATTCAAGTGAAGTGACTAAACTGAACACAGTATTCGATGGTGGTGGTGGTGGTGGTGGTGGTGGGGGAGGGGGGAGTAGTAGGAGGGACGTAACAGTGATCTGCAGAAAGTGAGGACTTGTTTCTAAGATTTGAATTCGAATGCCATACCAATGAAGCCTCGAATATGGTTCGTTCGTATTTTTCAATGCTTCTGCGTGCTGATTACTCGGCTTTAGGTTATTTGAGATCATTGCAGCTAAGTCTTTTTTCTTTACCTTTTGTGACGCGTCTTTCGGGTTGTTGCGCTTATCGGTATCAACATTCCTTTTCCTCCTGTGAAGCCAATCTACGAATTCGTCTATATCAGTTCATGCGACTATAGACGTTCCTCTTCTGTTGTAGCCTTATCATCCAGCATGGTATTGTTTCTAAGTTTTGATATCTGACAAAGCAGGTCATAATCAGTGTTACTGATACCTTGTAACTCATTTGTCTCTCATGTTACATCTGTCAGATCTTGGAAGTATAACTTCACTGTAGATTATAATCAGAGCATTCGAAGGTGCATCATAACCTGTGTACCCAGGTTAGATCATTTTAACTGTTTCCTGTAGATCCTTCGACAAAAGCTGAATAACAGTTAAATTACCTTAACTTAAACCATTTGAAGCATCCCAGGAAAAAATACAAATGGAGTTAGTTCCTCCTAAATCAATATCTAATTCCAAACAGGAAATTTGCCAAGTTTCAGTTGATTTGATGACTAATAAATTTCCATCAAACCACAAGGCTTGTCTGAGATAAGGAAAAATATCCGTATTCCAATTACATCACCATCCATGCTGCAAGGGAAAGAGCAGATGAATTCCAAGATCATTAACGGCACTGTGGTTACGTCTTTAACATCCTCCCCGCATGGAGGACTTGATAGCATAGCATCTTGAACTATAATTTCATTGATTATATTCGTAAGTGTATTGGTACTTAAGGTGCTTTTAAGACAGACACTCCTGCGAACCTGTTGCTGTTCTTCAGATATAGTGTAATGTTCTCACTTAACGTAACCGTAAGGTCCTGGTCCTTTCATACTTTATTTCCGTGAAGTTCAATCTTCTCTTGGAAATTTACTGGCTCAATAACTCCTCGTCTTCTCTTCTCCTTTACCTGTTTTTTCTTTTTGTTGTTGTTGTCCTTCGGAGCGAGGAATTGCATGGATTGTTGTACTCGGCCGATATTCCTTTGTATTCAACTCGGTAGCAGTTCATTAACAATCTTCCAGTTATCATTGGCTGAATCCCCAACAGAGCATTAACCACGTTCCAGGTGGACCATTAGTTGTGTGTCAAGTTGATCAACGACCGCTTATCAAAGAGATCGCCAGGCAATGAGCCTATTAACTATGTTCGACGTACATTATGAGCGACATTCAGACGTCTGCTTGACGGAAATGATATGATTCTGTCTCAAGAAAAACCTTAAAGTCACTGTCAAGTCTATGTACGTTCTTAGCAGGAGCCAAGTTTTATTCACAGTGTGGAGATTCGTTCTCAGTAGATCATTAGTTGCAAGTTACGTTCCGGTGTTACGGTCTCTGTAAAATTTGGTTTCAAACCGCGTATAGAAAAGACCGTGTCTTATGATCGAGGTCACATTTTAAGCACATTACAGGAAATGTTCCCCCTAAGATCAGTCATTCAGAACTTGTTCTGGGGCCATTGTGCCTGGTGACAAAGACTGATCGAGCTGAACATGGCAAGCTCTAGAGTGGTCATGAGCTAGTTTTTTTTTTTGACATTTTTGCTTAAGTAAGAGCCCAGTTCACGGACAATACTGAAGAATGCATGCTGTAATCTGGTTGGGATATAATCGATTTGACTCGATTCTTGTTCCTTGGTCCATACCCAGAAGATTGCAGACCACATTCCAGGCAGTTTTCCTTTATATGTTAAAGGTTCCAGACACAAACAAAAGTCCTCATCAGGGCCTTGAGTGAAAGATGAAAAGGTCCAAGGAAGAGGAAAAAGAAGACGAAAAAAGAAAAGAGGTAGAGAGAGAAGAAGAAGAAGAAGAAGAAGAAAGAAAGGAGATAAAGAGAAGAAGAAGAAGAAGAAGAAGAAAGAAAAGAGATAAAGAGAAGAAGGAGAAGAAGAAGAAGAAGAAGAAGAAGAAAGGGTGGGGTGGAATTAGTAAAAGGGGATAGAGTGGAGTAGTAGAAGCAGTAGTAACTGAGGAAGTTCAATGGCTTGCCGAGTATTACATAGTTTAGCTAATGACGGGAGTACACAGGGAGCCAGCTGTCGGGAGTAAGAAGTGAAATCTGTAGAATAAGGGAAAGAAATCAACTTGTGACATGGGGCATGTTTTGAAGTATTGGTTGAGTTGCATCAGTAAGTTTGGTTTGGACTCGCTGATTAGTAGGACTGCTGTGGACACGTTGATCAGCAGGAGTGGTTTGGACTCGCCTATCAGTAGGACTGCTTTGGACTTTCTGACCAGTAGGATTGCGAGCGATAACAAACCAACGGGTCTTTTCGGGATGATTTGTGACAGGAGATTAGTTGCAGATACTGGTAGCCACTTGGAGAAAAACACAAGCAGATCCGAGCAGAATATGGAGTAAGTTCGAAGAGAAAGAATGGATGATTTAGGAGAGAACTGTTTTTGAATTGTAACATTAGTTGCGATAATTATGTCGATCGTGGACATCAAAAACAGGTATTCGTTTGCTCTCTTTTCAAGCATATTTTGCTATTGCTTTCAACTACTGTGTAATTTTTTCCATATGTTGATAATCCTCTTGAATTATCATTATTCGTTTCTAAGGAAGGCACTACTGTCTGTTTCTCTGTCCGTCCCAAGTCTGTAAACACGGTGAGGGAGTTGCCACACTCGCTACTTACCATCAATCTCCCCATACACAGCTGCCAATAATAATTCATCCATATATCCTTCGGAGGATAGAAATTGCTACCTGCTGGGATGATATACTTTCAGGAAGATATTATATTATTATACGGCTGAGTGGGAAGGTTGTGCCGGTAATATGTGAGGTATGACGAAGGAAGTAGTGGGGAAGATTGATTAAATCACTGAACTTTGCCATTGAGCAGTTCAGGGTGTGGTGGGCCAGGGAGGGAGTGGTGGTGGTAAGGGAGACGGGACGTGGCTATGATGAAGGAAGGTTTAGCAACAAGGGAGAAAGGGAGTGTTGGTGGATCATGAGGGAGAGAGTGGTAGCCAGGGAGGAAGGACATAATGGTGGTGTGGGAGATTGTGTGGTGGCTTGGGTGAGAGGGCATGATGGCGTTGAGAGAGGTTGAGGTCGCCCTTCGCTGAAGAAAGGAGACGAAGGCCTGGAGGTCCCGATTCTGCTAGTCAGAAGTAAAACTGTTGCCGTTGAGTTTGTGAAATGAGACTGAAGTAACCTTAAACGGCCGCAATGCCTTTGATGAATCAGAAAACAAATACTTAAGCTATCACCTAAACCACCTCATTCTTTAACCTTAATAAGTTAAGGTGTTCGAGGCGGCTCTCACAGTGTTTGTTCTCAAACCGGGAATCATTATGTTTGTTAGCCGATATCTTGTCTCTGTTTTATGATTTTTCACACAAACAAGGTGACCAAAACTGAGCAAGGTCTTCAAGACGAGGACGCAAGAGTGACTTGTAAAGTCAGAATTAATTTCTTAGAACAGTATTAGAAAACCTTGTGTACGAGGCCTAGAGCTTTGTTGGCCATCTCTGCTGCTCGCTTGGTTGGCTTTATTACACCTAAGACTTCCTCGTTAGCTCACTAGCTCAATGATTCAGGTTGTAATTTGCCGACTTGTAGAACTTTTGCATTAATCTTTATCAAAGTTTATATACCACCCGCGAGCCTTGTGTACCAGTTTGTCAGGTTGCAGCTGCAGATCTTCTGTTTCCGTTGCAATCTCTAGTTCCTCGCTTTGTTTGGACCACGAATTTTAGTATCATCCAGCATGGCCCATAATCAATGTCACCGATGCATATCAGAAAGAGAACTGGTCCTAATAGTATTCCCTGCAGCACTCCGCTTACGTCAAGCTATTAATCACTACAGAGTTTACCATCACTCTACCAATTTTCTAGCCACATAACATATAATAAAGAAGCAATTCTATTCCATATGGCTTAATGTTTGCTGATTTTCTTTGATTATCGACTATTTTGTACATTGGTTCCAGCCAATGTTCTTTCATCATATGTGTTGATCACATTGTTGTCTCGAAAACCAGGCTGCGACTCGTTAATTGATTGGTAATCCTCTGAATGATTTATAATCTTGTCTCAACTGATGGTTTCCATACGTTTGGCAATTACAGACACCAAGCTGATTAAGTGATGTAATCCGGGCAGGGACTTCGTACAGTCTTTAAATATCTGTGTGACTTTTTGAAAGTAGCAGGTAATGGCAAACCCAACTCATTTTAAGGTTCTTTCATTGTTATTGGATAAAACTGAGTGGGACCTGCGATTATTTAGTTACGTTTTATTGTCATTGATGCTGCAGGTATATCTTGATCATGTATACCAATATGTTGCAAGGGAAATCATCCACTAGTTATGGAGCTGCAGTTAGAACAAGATATGTGTCTTTAACTGTAGATACGGGCAAAGAAAATAGAAATCCAATCGAAAATATTTGCCGTATCATCACCGTCACGAACTCACTCGAAGGTTTCCGTAAGTAATGGATCAATTAACTTGGTAATGACTCTCTCACATCTAACAAGACTGTAATTCTTAAGGATTTATTTTGCTAATTTCAGCAATACACACTTCATACTGACCTTTACTTTGATGTAAAAGATATCTACTTCTCCTGGCAGGTTTTCTTAATCTCTTCTACAGTTTTTGGTAAATTCTGGTCTCGAGATTTCAGTGTACTATTTTCTCCGACTGTTCTTTATCTCACTGTTCCATCATGTTGGGTTAGTTCTAAGAATGGAAGGTCTGTTATTCGCAAGACGTGATATTTACCACAGCCATTTTCAATACCCTACTGAACTTTTCCCTGAGCTAGGCTACGTCTGTATTGTTTTCACTGGCGATATACCCCCAAGCTAATCCTGTAAAGAGGAACGGGTCCAGAATCTTAGATTTGTTTTTTGTTTTCCACGACTACCTTGTTGTGCAGCAATGCACGTGGTCATTATCAAAGGCCACCTCGCAGTTAAAATGCTGATCACTTGCATTATCCATTTCTCCATCTACAAAATTATGGACGAGATCTTCGTGTTCAGCTAGAAATAAGTCAAACATATTCATTCGGATTGTAAGTTTCTCAGGTAAATGTATTTGGATGTTAAAAGAACACACGGTGCAGCAGGAGTCCCGCTCTTTATTAATGTCTATTAACTGTTTATAAAGTCTCCTCTGTCTCCGGTGTGTGTGTGTGTGCGGGCTGGGTCTGTATGTTTGTCCTCTAGTTACATCCTTACGACTTTATTTAGACTGGGATACGGCGTCCGGTAGCGTTCAATAAGGTTTAGACATTCCGTCCCTGCTTATCATTATCAGTGCGAGTGACTTGTCAGATGAACTCGAATCGTACCTTAATATGTTTGCAGTTGATGTGTACATTGTAAGGTAAACGAGGAGTTTTCATGGTTTAAACAATCATAAAGTTATTTGGACAGACTCCATTAATGGTAAGAGACTGGTTGATGATAGTGAACTGAACGTTGGGCAGGGACCTGATGAGAAGGTATTGGGGAGGAGCAAAAATGAATAGTACTTGAAACATCTTAATCCCATAGGATGGCAAGCAGTCGTGGGTTTGCTTGTTCCCGGTAGAATAGAGAAAGAGTGGACATGGAAGGTAGAATCTGAGATGAGAAGGGAACCGACCGACCAGCCAGAGGACAGAGTACTGAAACAGACTAAAGGAATTAAAAATAAGCAAGGAAAGTCTCCAGTGACTGAGCCACGGAAGAGTGAAACGAGTAGAGTTAAAACGTACTGAAAAGGTGGAGGATATAAAAACAGCAAAAGAGTTACGAAAGAAAAGAGAGGATCAGATGTCGTCTGGGTCCTAACATTTATCTGTGTATCGTTCTATTACTGTATGTTGGAAGGGCTAACTGCGCACATTACACGTTCTCTTTCTTAATCATACACACACACATACACATTACACATTGATTATACACATGAAAATGTCATATGAAATTAGAAATACCCAGCATTAGGCTGGTGCTTGAAAGACCACACAGATGATAGTCACAATTTCAATCGACATGACAAAGTTTAGCTAAATTAATGTGTACGTTTAAAAGAAAAACTACAATCCTCTTATACTAAGTTCATTCAACTTTAACGTTACCAAAATAAACGCGTTTTCCAAGTATCACCGGCCGAGTTTGAATACACCCGGTTATTTTTTTTTTTTTGCCGTTAATAATACGACATTTAGAATTACAGTGAGCAAAAAGAGACAGATGTGCCAGAGTAGTTTTCCGTGACGGTTTTAATTGTTTGGACAAAGATAATCAAATTTCCTTTGCAGAGACTTGATGGGAGGTTTTTAGAAACCAAAGTTAACTAGTGTTGAAGTCATCGTGATGATCAGATCATATTTTTTTTCTTCCTCGGTTATTACGATTAACCTAACTTTGGCTCGGAGAAAATATATACTATGCCAGTCATGCGCGTCTGCTCCTGCATGACGACTCATCCAAGTCATAAATACTGGTTGAGATCTTGGTTTTAAGGTTGGGAGGGGGTGTTTTCACCCGAGATTATGCACATTTCATACTAAAAAAAGATATATATATATAACATTACACTTTAGGAATCCTGATTTATAGTGTTCTACTTAAAAATAAATGAAAAAAGGATAGGTGCTTCAGATATTTGAAATGACAGAGGAAAAGCCGTAAATAAAAAGAGGAGCTGGAAATTAAGCAGAGTAGGAGACACGCGTCACACACAAAAGGAAATCAACCAGACACACAGTCAGGCCATTGGTCTCCTGAGAAGAGAGAGAGAAATAAGAAAAATAATTGCTTAAAGTATTTTGATACAAAATGTGTATGCAGCAGCACAGAAGACAAACTATGCCCTTCATCACCGCCACAAGTCTAGTATCTGACGATTTTTACTCGACATTGCTCAGGGGTACCTTGTGACGGCACTAGGATCCCGATTCCTCTATGAAGGAATAAAGTACTGAAACTGGAACTGACAACTTGAGCGTGAGTAGCAGGACTTGGCTTGGTAGATATCGATGAGGGCTGTCCCTTGTGGTGAATGACCTAGGGAAATGATGCGAGGGACCGGAGGTAAAACCGTAAACCGAGGCATACACGGAAGAGGCTGCTGAAGGATAGGGTTTGTGTAGAATGGTTAGGCTCGTATGGGGACCAAATCAGAAATCCAATGTGGGCACGTCGGCAAATGAAACCGGTTATATCTATCTTTATCTATCTATAACTGTCAATCTGTCTATCTATCTATATCTATCTATCTATCTATATATATGTGTATGTGTGTGTATGTGTGTAGTCAGTCCCGGGAACCCTTCTACAGGGCTTCGGCAGCTACGAGATTGCACTTCTATCAGGAGCACGGAAATAATGGACGACTTAGGAGAAAGAAGTTCCTCGACGAGACAGTACTCCTTTTCGTCCTTTGACGATGTCACAGCCTCGCAGACGCTGACTTTTCATCGATGGTGTACCGGAACCCCGTAACACACACACACACACACACACACACACACACACACGTGATGAGGGGTTCTGTGAAATTTTCAGTGAGGGAGTAGAAACATGTGTACACTAAGCCTCAAATACGGAGGGAATGGTATGAAAAAGAGAGAACAGCATAATAAAAGATTTCAAAATTAAATGAGTTTAAGATGTGCAGATACGAGGATACAGACGTCACTCCAGCCAGCCAGAATTTGCAGGGTATAAGAGAACAGGGAATAAGTATGGCAGGATGAGAAAGGGAGAATGAAAAGACTGAAAAAATCAGTGTCGACAAGGATATGGAAGAGGACAAACGTCATACCTGTCTATAAGAAAGTAAACAGGGAACAGGCGCTGAACTACAGACCAGTCTCCCTAACCAGTTAGGTCTGTTAGGTAGTGGAAAAAAAAGATATTGGAAAGCAAGTGGATGTTTTTCTACAAGGCAAAAAAGGCCTCCATATAATAATGATGTACCAGACAGTAAGTTTCAGGATTTTATGTGTGAAAAGGACTTGTGAGTCGACGTCTCTAACCTGTTGCCAGAGTCCCGTATTAGGAGGGTGGTTGAGGAGACAAACTTTCTTCCGGCAAATATCAGAATAACTTTCAGTACACGGATAAGGAAGTAATTAGCAAGCTGTTCATATTCTACATACGGTCAGAACTAGAATTTGCTTCTCAGTTTGGTCGCTGCACCTAAAGAAGAACAGAGTTAATAGAGAAGGTCCAGAGGAGGGCAAAAAAGATGGCGCTAGAAGAAAGAGAGCTGAGTAACATAGAAAGGCCACAAGCTTTGAATGTTCCATCTCTGGAAAGGAGAAAGTGAAGGGCAACTTGATCACAACCTTTATGTTTTCAAAACAGAATGAGGACGTATA
Source organism: Panulirus argus (assembly GCA_038088735.1). Lineage (NCBI taxonomy): Eukaryota > Metazoa > Arthropoda > Malacostraca > Decapoda > Palinuridae > Panulirus > Panulirus argus. The sequence continues at coordinate 6,318 of JAYMFT010013978.1, read as the reverse complement.
CAGTGAGCAGCTCTTCGAGAGACGTAAGGGTAGATCAGACAGAGGACATGACATGAAATTAAGCAAGAAACTTATTGAAAGGGATACAAAGAAGAACTTTTGTAGTATAAGAATGGCGGATGAGTGGAATAGAGTGAATGAGGACATGGTTGATGCCAACGGCACACAAAAGTTTAAAGAATTTGATCGTAAAGATTTTATGAAAAAAAATGAGGCTCAGCGAATGTAAAACTCCCTCTTCAGTACAAATTGGCAGTTACAGATCGTTTACAAAATAAACAATGATCTTAAAAAGAAGCGGAAGAGTTTTTTAGTAAGAATTTTTATCTTTTTTTTCAGATTCAGGTTAATATAAAGTCTACGGAGATAGGCATGTTCTTGTAGCTGTCAGTGCCAGTTCGTATAGGTTCAGTGCGGTTATAGCGTCAGAGCTGCAACTCCGACCCGCGGAAGAGGGATCTCAGATGGCCGGAGGTGAGCGTGGCGAGCCTGGTGCACTGGCTTCGTCCCGAATGTCGGATGTCAGGTGATGGATGAGATGATGCTGTTGGATCAGGGCGGTGAGTGTCTCCCGTTAGCTGTAGGAGGGGACTAAGCATGATCTTACATGCCCATTTCTGCACCTTTTCTAGGAGCTACTTTTGTGTAGTGGATGCACAGGATACATAGAGAAGATATCTTGATGCCATTGATATAAGTAAAGACACGCGCAAAATGACTCAACCCAAGAAAGTGCAAAGTAATGAGGATGAGACAAAGTGGAAAATCCTGTGGTATAACACATGGAGCAAGAACAAGCTGCATGGAGAGGAAGGGGTATAGTTCGTAAATATGACAAAGAAAACTTGAATATAATTTGTACTGACATCAGGAAACGATAGATAGATAGATGGATGGATAGATGAATAAGTAGTAATCTAATCTTCGAGAAAGTTGACATGATCTCAGAAAATTACGTTTGAGAGCAATGATAGCGATAAAAGTGGGTCTATAGTCTACAACGACAAATGCAAAGCCTAGCCATCATTAAAAGTGTATATCAATTTCTTAATATTAACGCAGGCAGTAGAAAGCGTCGGAAACGAACGTGCTAGAAACATCTAGCTTCTTCCAAAGACACAGAGGAAGATAACTCGATACAAAAAGAAAACACAGTTGGCGGAGATCATGCATTATATTCAGAAGTCAAATCCCAGTAGTTCAACAGGCCCAGATGACCTTTCACTACAGGTTTTTGAGGAGGTACGTTAAATTGTGAGATGGCCTTTCACGGTCTCGAAAACTACTCAGTAAATCATGAGCAGTGGGGAAAAGTCGTCGAGGACTGGCAACTGGCAAATGTCACTCCAGTAACTAAGAAAGAATGTAAAAAAAGGAATATTCATTAGTCTCACATCAGTACTTCAGAAAATGATGGAAACTCTGATTCAAGTGTGAACAAAAAATGAATAACAATCAGTAAACATGACTTCAGCAGCATTAGATCCTTTCTCACCATTTGACTGGATGTTGAGAAGGAGGAATTAGATAAGTAGGAGAAGGATGAGGGAGGATGGGAGAGAGAAGATGGAAGTAAGCGGCAAAGGAGAGGAGGGGAGAAAAAGGAGGAAAAGATGCAAGAACATCGGGCAAAAGAAACAGCAACAGCAGTAGCAGTGAAAAGGGTAGGAGAGGAGGAGAATAGGATGAAAGGAATAAGAAAAGAACGAGAAGCAAGTCATACATAGAAAACGTAGAGGAAAAGAGAAAATAGGAAGAGCAAAAAAAGAAGAAAAAATAAATGAAGATGAAGTAGAAGATTGTCAAGGAAATGTTGAGATGATGATAATAAAGAAATGAGAATGAAATAGTCATGATAAACACAGAGCCAAATAGGAAATCATGACACCTTGGAAGAAGGCAGTATAGTGACTAGAGAAATAAGAGGAGAAAAATGAGGAAGATGAGCTGATGGGGTAAAGATGCTCCCGAGGATAATGATGATACAGATGAGAACGCTCGGGTTTATTTAGAGATTCTCAACCAAGTCTTCATCTTCTGCTTGACGCTTTAGTTTGCATTACGTTCAGTTTTCTCTCCTCTTTAGCACACTCTATCTTTCTCCGTCTGTGTCTCTCTGTCGCTTATTACCTTTCATTCATGCCGAACTCCTAACCTCTAGTATGATTTTTTTCTTTTCCTTCTAAGTCATATTCTTTTGACCTGTTCTTCGTTCTTGCTGTTTTCTGTTAATGTCCTCTCCACCTCCGCTTTGATGTTCTGCCTTCCATCATGCGTCACGTCTCCCCAAAACACCTCTCCGTTATTGTATCGGTCCCATATATTCATTCTTTTTTCCTCTAGACAAACTCTGCGTAAGTTTCCATCTACGCTCGTTCCCCTTGCAATCTGTTCCTTCTTCTTCTCTTTCTCCATCCAGCTTCCATCCTTCGTTCCCGCTCACCCACCCACGTTTAAGCAACGTACGTACCTTGCGTGATCCTCTTCTCAAAAGTGACGTATTGGCGGATCCATCCACCCGTAATACACTCCCTTTGTTGAGACTCTCGGTGGACCATGATCGATGGGGTCCGATGCCGCGAAGGCTTAAGAAGCTCTGCTCCCTCGTGGTAGATAACGATCTCCCTCACACTGACCAAGGTAAAAAAGAAAAGATATCTGCCTTGGTAGTCCAACCCAGGTAATAATGCTGCTTCAGACATAACGTGATTTTGCTTTTCGACTGTTAATGTGGCAATAGGGAACGAATGCACTGATTTGTGCGAAAGGAAATTTAGTCAGGAAATACATAAACACGTCTGCCTTGTCTCATATGACGTGTAACCATATCACGAATTAGAGCAAGTTGATTAGCATGCACAATTCTCTCTCTCTCTCTCTCACGCACACGGGTCTCTATGGAGTAATGGTCAACGTTTCTGACCATGAAGAGCACAGGTCCACCCGGGGTTCGAATCTTGGGCCCAGCATTCGGCTCTCATCCAACCCAGGTATCCATCATCCCCTTGAGACAGGTCGATAAATGGGTATCTGGCTTAGGTTGGGTTGTATGTGTGTGTGTATACACACACAGGAGTACATGAGTGTCACACTCTCTCTCCGTAGCACACAGATAGTACTCACACAAACAAACACATATACGCACAAGTACAATGAAAACATAAGGGAACGCTCAGTAAGTACCTTCAGGACGGAAATTTTCAAGCCGGATGATATCTAACTAGGCCAAAGAAACTTGCTGACAAAGAGGAATTCACTGAAGTATTCATCAAGGGTGACAGAACGAGGGAAGAACGAGAAAATTATAAATGATACAGGCAGAGGGAAAAAAGAAGAAAAGAGGAAAAGAGACGTCATAAATTACGTCAGTGTCTGACTTAAGATCATGTTCACGAACGCAGATGGACTGGTAGTGCACTGAAAGGAGCGAGAATTAAAGGACCGAATTAGGGAAAAAATAACTGATATTGTTGGAGTATTATAGACAGCATATACGAAAAAGAAATAAGATCTTACCTAAACTGTCCGATGGGATACATAATAGCAAGGAGGAAAGAGAAGACATAAAGAAAGGATTGGCCCTCTTGACAGAGGACTAAGTTTTGGAAAATACTGATGGATGACCTATTCAAACGATACAAACTGGAGAGAGGAACAGTAGAAAGAATTATATAGCGGTGTTGATAAACTACCGTACTTCATTTGATGTTAATGAACTGGTGGAAATATACTAAGAATAAACACTGAAGTAGCATTTAGCTTGATATACGAAGCAGAGAGACACGCGTTCCTCAGACATAGCAATGTTTAAAGAATGGAAAACTTCAACTGATAAAGATATAGACTGGGAGAATTAAGATTCTCCTGTTGACAAAGAGTCACAGAGACAAATCACCATCGCCAGATCCTCTTTTTACTCATACCAGGCTGGAGAGTGAGAACGTCGTATATGATACACCTATTTGCAAAAGTGATGCTTGAACGTGATTACGTGGTGTAGGAGGACATAAAGAGATCACAGAGGAAGTGAGACTGGAACTAAACATAATGTTTGAGAAAGTTCCTCGAATCTGTAAAATCTACGGCGAAAGATATAAGGCTTGGGTGCCTTTAGCAGCAAATCAAATCGAAAGGTCAGAAAAGGGAGAGATATGTATCCTTAAAGATATCAAAAAGGAAGAGAGCTAGTGGATGTTTTGTGTAAGGGATTTAGACGGTTCTACAGCCGATAAGCTTTTGAAAATTTAAAAAAAATAAGGAACGAGTATAATGAGATGAGGAGAGCAGAGAAATTTTGGAAAAAATAAGATGGGCAAAGCAGGGGATACTTCAAAACCTTTTCCCTTTATTCTCCAAGAGTGTAACACTGGGTAAACAGCAGCCGTTTAGGCGTAGAGCTTTAAAGGGAAGAGCTGTATAAGATTATATGAATATAGGCGAGGAGCTGAAGGACAGGTTCAAAGAAATATTTTCACATTTCACATAAGTGTAAATACGTACTTACGAGACAGAATAAGGGGATCTTAGAAAGCACTGAAATTGTCAGAAAAGACATAAGCAAGAGGCCTTGATCAATAAAGGATTTAGGTTCTTGATGAAGTTTCTCGGTACATGCTGAAGAAACGTGCTGATACGCTTGACAGGACGCTGGAAATATTGGAGAAAGTTGTAGTGCCAATGGAGCAGAAGGCAAATATCATATCTTTCTTTAAGAAAGAAAACCTGAAATTTGTGTGTAACCGGAGACGAGCTTCTGTGATGAGTATGTAAAACTTCGGAAAGAAAATCATAAAAGTAAATTGATGATTACTTGTGTAGGAGACACCCAGTGAGACACAACACTTCATCAGGGAAACGAGGTCATGTATAACAAATTTCTGAAGCAACTATGAGAAAATGAGTTCCGATTTAGAGCAGTTAGACAGATGGTTGGACGGTGTTTTCCTATGTTGTCAGATACATTATGCACTTTACCCCACCATAAGTTTGTAAGAAACTAAAAAGGAATACGTGAGAGACTCCTCACTGGGCAAGGAATAAATTGCGCCTGCAAAAGGAGTCTCCTCAAAGTGGGTTGGGTTCATCTACCTGTCACATGTTGAAGGGCTCAATCCTGGGATGTTGTTTTGCTTGATTTATGTATATCGCTTAAGGGAATGCTTGGACTCATACCTGAAATAGCTTTCCGGATGATGCCAATCGTGAGAGTCGTAAAGATGGGGATTGCATCATATTACAAGGGGACCTAGACAAACTCCATAGTTGGTCTTGTATTTAGTTGATGAATTTCACTCCGAGCAGGTACAAGTTAATGAAGATGGGACACGCTGAAAGAAAGCCTCGATACGTATACCATCTAGCAAGAAGGAAGCTGCGTGAATCTGTGCGTTGAGAAGGACCTAGGAATCGACATAGTGCCTAGCGTGTCGTCAGGGCTCCATCTTCGTAGACTTGTAAAGGAGAGAAAGGGGTCTTCTGGCAGTTGCTGGAATCGCATCTTAAGCACGCGAACAAGAAGACAGAAACCAGTTTGATGATGGCGAATGAGCTCACTTCTTCGAAAGAAACAAAGACAGAACAATTAGAGACCATGACACGAAAGTTGCACGAAAAGAAATTTTTATCAAGTGAGATGTAAAGAAGTACTTTTATAGTAAATGAATGCTTTTATGACATCATAGTAGTTGCTGGGTGGAATAAGTTAAGTGATGAGACTGCGAATGCTAACCTTGTACAACAGTCTAGAGAAAGGCGTATGTTTGTAGAGAGAATTCACGAGAGATGCGGACCCACAAGTGCAAGACTCCCTCTCCACACATAAAAAAAGTTGGTAATAAAACAAAATACGCAAATGCGGGCAACCCGTGTATAAAACTCACTTCCCAGAACAAAACATTGGTAATCACTCACAGTAATCATTAAACCTCTTGGTGTTGTGGTTACCGGTATTGACCATGAGTCAGACACTGTAAGGGGTCGAATCTTGGGCGCGGCATCAGGCCCATCCACAACCCAGGTGTTCATCCTCCAAATGGAACTGGTTTATAAAAGGGTACCTGGCTTAGTATTGGGTGTTTTTGTATATACACAGAGGAGCAAAGACATGGTACATATATACTAAGTTAAGAGATGGGGCAACACGAGTGTACAACTTTCTCTCCTTAACATTGCTATTTATTGCTTCATATATATATATATATATATATATATATATATATATATATATATATTACAAGAGGTCACAGTGGTGCGCGTCATCTAGTATAGGCATAAAACTACAGGAAAATGAAACGAACTTTTCGTGTTTCATTTTCCTGT
>JAYMFT010013967.1:0-16744 GCA_038088735.1 Panulirus argus | reverse complement strand
CTCACTCACTCACTCACTCACTCACTCACTCACACACACACACACACACACACACACACACCTCTCTTCCTTTTACTCTTCAGTTTCTTTCCATGCAGAACTTATGATTGCCTTCATATGCTCAGTTGGAGAAACATCTCATACCCTCCACATCATCTTCATCCCTAATATCACTATCAGCCATTTTTTTATACCTGTCTTTGGTACTTGTGTCTTGGTTCTTGCTCATTGAGTCTCATCTCTTCAATTTTTTAGATTCTAGTTTATATACCCAGCTTGCCATCTTGCATCTTTGCTCTTACCATAATATGATTCTAGTTTGATAACATTCCCCTATCTACCTTCACATTCAACATTACCTTCCTGGTTCTTTGATCTTTTATCACATAGTTATATCCTTTGCTTATTCCCTCCCCCATCTCTTCCCGATTTATATCTCTAAATTAACTGATTCTCAAAATAGGTATTTGCCAGGAACATACTTTTCTTTGCACACAGGCCTAAAAGAAACATGCCATCTACACATATTCTTGGTTCATCCCATTCACAACTTTTGCATTCATTCCCCTGTACAAATTTATTTTTCATTATAATTCTTTATACATTTATCTATTTGACTGCAGAATTTTTTCATCTGTGCCTTATCTTTTTCTGCTTTTATGGTTACAGGGGTATATGTATATATTAATCTAGCAGTCCATCTAAACAGTTTCAGAACTTACACATCCAGACTTTTTATTTATAAGGCCCAACCAAACTCTCAGTGTTAATAAAAGGGCTAATCCCATCTCAGCCTCCCATTATAATCTTCTTCCAATCCAAACCATATAACTCCTATTTCCAGTCCTTCCCACATCTTTTCTGCTATTCATTTCTTCATCACATGTTCCTTTACCTGATAAATGCATTTCTCCTTCTCACAATCTATCTTTCTTTCCATCCCTGAATCCCCTTTATTTTAATACCATTAAGCTCTTTACCTCTTTCTCCCCACATCCCCCCCAAGCCTTTGAAGTCTTACAAGTGTACTCCACTCAAAGCATTATCATTTTAGGGTTTCTTTGAATACTCCTTGTTTAAAGAAGGTTTTGCAAGACCCCTTTTTCATCGAAATTTTAAAGTAGTGGGTAACAAGTTGAATTAAGTAGCTATTTAAGAATACTGTATAAAAGTTTTTCACGGTTGAGATTTCCTTATATGAGGGTTTTATAATACTTTATTTTCTCTCTCTCCCTATACTATACAGACAGATAGAATTTGGCCATGGTGAAGGTCATGGATCGCAAGTTGTCACTCGCAGTGAGCATTGGGTGTGTTCTTGGGATCTTTTCACTTGTACTCTTTCTTGGAGAGTGAGTGTCTGCTCTACGTGCTTAGCAGCTGATCCACTTTCATCCTACATGGCTATCTTCTCAGAAGACTGTGATGGTAAGCAAACAGTATTATTTTCTTAGATTGCTCGTAAGCAAATGTCACCAAGAGCCCCTATTTAGTGATGGTGTTACATTCCTGGAGAACCTGTCATTAAGCATCCATAAGCTACAAATGAAACTCAGTATGTAAGAGGTTTACTTACTTGAGCACTAATTTTCAGTATCTAACTTGTAAGTATATAATGCACATGCAACAGCTACCTAAGAAGTAGGTCACAACACACTTACATCTATTGATGTAGATAATGTTTAATGAAAACTTTCCAAAGATTTTGGTGAGGAGGGCTTGAGTTGATGGTGGGGTGGGTTGGAGTGGATTGAGGGTCACTGGAAATGAAAAGGGGTGGGGCATTAGGATATTCTGCATCATCCTCTGAGTTAACTGATTCAACAACTGTTTCACCTGAAGGTGGGAAATGAGAGACTTGCCTAGGCCTTAAAAAAACTTCTTTTGATATGTGGCATGTCTCTCTCCTTGCAGAGCTCTTTGTAGCTAATTATTACACAAACTTTTTAAAAAGTATGTGTCTGTCTATATCTCTGATGCTTGTTCCCAACTGGAACTCCCTTAGAGGGATGGCAAAGGCAATAGAGTCTCCATAACTAGTGAACTTCTACCTAGTGTTCGTACTCACTACTACTTCTTAATGCTCCTTCATAGTGTTCCTACCTACTATTACCACCTAATATTCTACTTGATGCTCCTGCCTAGATGTTCCTACCTGCTTATGCTATCTGTTGCTCCTACCATTTTGCCAAAAGGCAGGACTAGCACATCATAGGAAAATCTAGAGTTATGAAGAATGAGATGTGTGAATTAAGTGTTGTCGGGTGTTATGTATGACAAGGAGAGATTGTATGATTATGGACAGAATGCCAGTAGTCTGTGTGAGTGAGACAAAGAAAAGAGAGCTCCCTGGGTCAGAGGAGTGTAGCTTGACAACCACTGAAGTGTTGGCTCACAACACAGCTGTCACTAACCCTCCCAATACTCAGGCAGGTAATATGTTAATATATCTCCATGGTCACTGGGTGCTTGCCAACAACTGCCTATAAATATGTCAGAAAAGTGTCAGAGTAGTGGATAGAACAAGCTGAGCTATGAAACTGCAATTCCTAACAGTATCTTGTGGAGGTAATGCTGAAGATTTGTAGAGGTTTTCAAAACAGAAGAGAGAATGTCAGGGAGAAGAGAGGGGCTAGAGTAAGTGAGCTTCGAAAGGAGACTTGTGCAAAGAAATATCAGGAGAGATTGAGTATAGAATGGCAAAAGGTGAGAGCAATGAAATGAGGGGAGTGGATAAGGAATGGGATGTATTTAGGGAAGCAGTGATGGCATGTGCAAGAGATGCATATGGCATGAGAAAGGTGGGAGGTGGGCAGACTGGGAAGGTTAGTGAGCGTTGGGATGAAGAAGGAACGATGTTAGTAAAACAAAAAAGGAGGCGTTTGGACGACACTTGCAAGGAAGGAGTGCAAATGACTGGGAGATGTATGAGAGAAAGCGGCAAGAGGTCAAGAGTAAGGTGCAAAGGTTAAAAAGTAGAGCAAATGAGAGCTGGGGTGAGAAAATATCGTTAAACTTAAGGGTATAATAAAAACATGTTTTGGAAGGAGGTAAATAATGTGCGTAAGACAAGAGAACAAAAGGGAACATTGGTGAAAGGGGCAAGGGGGAAGTGATAACAAGTTGTGATGGAGTGAGGAGATGGAGTGAGAATTCTGAAGGATTATTGAATGTATCTGACGATAGAGTGGCAGATGTCGGGTGTATTGGTCGGGGTGGTGTGCGAAGTGAGGGAGTCAGGGAGAGTGGTTTGGTGGGGAGAGAGGAAGTGGTGAAAGTCTTGCAGAAGATGAAATCCGGCAAGGCGGCGGAATTGGATGGTACTGCAGTTGAATTTATCAAGAAAGGGGTGACTGTGTTGTTGACTGGTTGGTAAGTATATTCAGTGTATGTATGGTTCATATTGAAGTGCCTGAGGATTGGCGAAGGCAAAGAGGATAAAGGTAAATGTTCAAACTACAGAGGTATAAGTTTGTCGAGTATTCCAGGAAAACTGTATGGGAAGGTAATGATTGAGAGGGTGAAGACATGTACAGAGCATCAGACTGGGGAGGAGCAGTGTGGTTTTAGAAATGGTAAAGGGTGTGTGGATTAGGTGTTTGCTTTGAAGAATGTATGTGAGAAATACTTAGAAAAACAGATGGATTTGTATGTAGCATTTATTGGGTTGGAGAAGGCATATGATAGGGTTGATAGAGAGGTTTTGTGGAAGATCATAAGAATATTTGGTGTGGGAGGTAAGCTGCTAGAAGCAGTGGGAAATTATTATCAAGGGTGTAAGGCATCTGTACGAGTAGGAAAAGAGGAGAGTGATTTGTTTCCCAGTGAAGATTGGTCTGCGGCAGGAGTATGTTTATGTCCCCATGGTTTTTAATTTGTTTATGGATGGGGTGGTTAGGGAGGTAAATGCAAGGGTTTGGGGGAGAGGGGCCAGTATGCAGTCTGTTGGGGATAAGAGGGCCTGGGAAATGAATTAATTGTTGTTCGCCGATGATACAGCACTAGTGGCTGATTAGAGTGAGAAACTACAGAAGTAGGTGACTTAGTTTGGAAAAGTGTGTGAAAGGGGAAAGCTGAGAGTAAATGTGAATAAGAGCAAGGGTATTATGTTCAACAGGGTTGAGGGACAAGTTGGATGGGATGTGAATTTGAATGGAGAAAAACTGGAGGAAGTGAAGTGTTCCACATATCTGGGAGTGGACTTGGCAGCGAATGGAAGCATGGAAGCGGAAGTGAGTCATAAACGTAGAACACCCGTACACACACAAACACACATGCAAAGGAACAAAGTATATACAATCAGGTAATAAAAAGAGTGTGGTTGAGAGGAGAGAAGAGGGTGTGTTGAAATGGTTTGGACATATGGAACGAATAAGTGACGAAAGGTTGTTCGCCGTTTCCCGCGATAGCGAGACAGGCTAGGAAGACAAAGAACGGCCTTATTCGCTCACATCCGTTTCAACTGTCACGTACTGTTTAAGCACCAAAAACCAGAGCCCTCTATTCACAACCAAGTCCTACAGACCTTTCTGTCGTTTCTCATAACCGTTACATACGCCATGGTTCAGCTTACTGAAAGCACGTATCTCCAATTCGCTCTATCCCATGCTTGCCTCACACCCTCCTGCCTGTGCAGGCTTCGAACACTCAAATCCTCTCTTATTCCATCCTTCCACTTCCTCCTCTATTTCCCCCTTTCCTTATTCCCACCAATTACGACATATATACCCTCTTATTTGTCCTCTATATATGTCCAAATCTTTTCAGCACAGCTTCTTCTGCTCCCTCATACTCTTACAAACGTACTCCTCCTCCTACCACGGTTCCCTCTTAAACTAACATTCATTATTCGATCAATCCTTCAGACACCATGTAGTCCTCACACATATCATTTCCGATATAACAATCCTCTCCTACAATCATTTATCTACGGCCCATGCCTTGCATCCATACAACACCGTCGGAACTACACTACCATCATACATACATATCTTTGCCCCACAGACAGTGACATCTCTTTTCATATACTCCTCACTGCTCCCAGGACCTCAGCCCCCTCTACCACCATACGATTCACTTCCGCTTCCATGGTTCCATTTGCTGCCATGTCTACTCCAAGTATCTTAAACAACCCACTACCTCCAGGTTCTCTCCATTTAAAGTCAATGTCCAACGAGCTTGTCTCCTTTTCCTGTTGAACCTAATAATCTTGCTCTTACTCACATTGATTCTCAACTCTTTTGCTTTCACACACTCTCCCAAACTCAGACACCAGCTATTGCAGTTCCTCCTGCGAACCTGACTCCAGCATGGTGTTATCCGCACACAACAGCTGACTTACCTCCCAGGCACTCTTAATTCCAGCAGACTGCAGCCTTTCATTTTCCCCAAGACCCATGCATTCACCTCCCTAAGTAAACCAAAGATAAACAGATTGAACAGCCATGGTGACATCACACACACCCGCCTCAAACCAACCTTCACTTAGAACAAATCACAATCCTTTCCACCCATTCGCACACACGCCTTACTCTTGATAAAAACTCCTCACCATTTCTAATGGCTTTCTTTCTACGCCATATATTCGTAACAAAGCATTACTATCAAACCTATCACACGCTTTCTCGACATCCATAAATGCTACACACAAATACTTCTGTTCGTCATAGTATTTCTCACACACATTCTTCAAAGCAAACACCTGATCCAAACATCCTCTTCCACTCCTGAAGTCACATGTTCCTCCCCAGTATGATGCTCTAAGCATGCCACTAACCTCTGTCAGCATTCTCCATTACAACGAACCAGGAGCACATAACGCACTTAAGTCTTTTAATCTGAATATTCCCTATTTTCCTCCTTGCCTTTATACAGCGGCACTTTCCATGCATTCTGCCATTCTTCAAGCACCTCGTCATGAATCATATATATATATATATATATATATATATATATATATATTTCATCTATAATTCTAATATCTATTCACCTATTTAGAGATCATGCAACCCCAGGACCCCTCTTACGTGCCTCCTGCTGATGCTTGCGTCCATCGACGAGTAAACAACCTCGTCGAAGGTGACTTTTCACCAGCAGTAACTTGGGGAGAGAGAGAGAGAGAGAGAGAGAGAGAGAGAGCCCTTTGGCCCGTGTCTAGGATATCTGTTCAGAACTCAACTCTCACATATTCCTGTTTCTATTGGCAGTGGATGAGGTAAGGGTAGAGCAGTAAGATGGCGCTCTCCCCATCCTCCACTCCCTCCAGCAACAACAGTAGGCAGGATAGTGAAAGGAAGGAAAAGCATGCATCTCTGAAGTAAATCTTCATGGAATTTAACAAGCTAGATCAACAGGGGGAAAAAAAATTGATAAAACCTAACTACACTACACCATTCCATGCAACGCTGTACTGCAATATATATATATCCCTGTGCTGCATCACATTACGTGCCTTACTGCGCTACACCAATCGACTGCACTGCAGTATATTCTCGAGGGTATGAAGTGAGAAAAGGGAATTAATGTATAAGTATATTTTTCCCACTGTGATCATTCAGCAGTTTCCTGATGAAACCTGAACTGATGATACCAGAACTGATGATATCTGAAGTGATGAAACCTGAAATGATATCAGAATTGATCATACCTGAACTGATGAAACCTGAGATGATGAAACCTGAATTGCTGAAACCTGAACTGATGCAACCTGCATTGACGAAAAATTTGCGTAACGGGTTTTTAAGGGTATTTGTAGTCTCTTCATGAACAACGTCTGACCGTAATTTATTCCAATATTCAATGAATATATTTGCAAAGAAATCGTTCCCACGCGAGCGTTACATGTGATAACTCATTTTTTCTTTCCATTTATATCAGTAACTGCATTTTCTTGTATTAGAAAAAAGTCTGTGGTTTACTTTTTCGAATCATTCAAAATCATATATATATATATGTACGGTGCATGTGTGTGCATGTATGTATATATGTTTGTATGTGGGGAGATGGGTTTTTCTTCGTCTGTTTCCTGGCGCTACCTCGCTGACGCGGGAAACAGCGATCAATTATAATAAATAATAAATAAATATATATATATATATATATATATATATATGGCGACCGCGAAGTCTACGCTTGTTTAGATATAAGAAGTCTAATCTTAAATCCTCTCCACATTTCATATTCTTCAGAGATAGAACTAATCTTCTTGTCTGCTTTTGCATGTATTCCGGCTTCTCCTTGCCTTTACCTTAGTCTGGAGACGGAACTGGACCACGCATGCAAGGTGTGGTCTCACTGCAGCGTTAAGAAATCTCAGAACTGTTTCCTGTGCTTTGTGGTCAATGTTCCTGGCTATGAAAGCAACGTCAAGCTCCTTCTCTGCATTTACTTTCGTTAGAAGATTCCCGAACGTTTGTTGGACGTATGTAGTATCTTTATCTCCTCACGTGAATAATACCACATCTGTCTACATCAAATTTCCTCTTCCATTTGTCTTATGACTCTGCTAAGTTTGTAAAAACCCTTGGAATAATTTCAGTCCTGTTCACCTATTGCCTTTACTACCTAGTTTTGAGTCGTCCGGACATATGCAGATATTAGATACGAGACCCATTTCTAGATCGTTAATGTATGTTATGAAAACAATGGGGGTCATGGACCTACCCATGCATACCACTCATGTCAAGCCAGTCTGAGGTTTCGCCATTCATAGGTTGCTTTCTGTCGGTGAGCCAGTCACTAACCCATGCACATTGTTCCTGCTATATTCCACAAGATCTTATCTCTTTTGCGGACCTATATCAACAGCCCTATGAAAGCCTAGGTGTATTGTGACTAAAGGGGTATCTCTGAGTCCCACTTGTCACCTATAACATTGAACATTTCTGGTAAATTTTTTAGAAAAGATCTTTTGTTGCGGAAGCCATGATGATTCTCAGATATTACTCTATGTTCCATAAACGTCACAATTCTGTCTCATTTCTGTCCACCATTTAACAAGAACTGACCTGAGGCTAATTAGGCAATAATTCATGGAACATGTCACAGCTTATTCCCTGTACAGAAGAGTATCACTTGCCAGTTCCCAGTGATGAGAGGCTCCAGCAGCTCGTCTATAGCCAAGTGTTTCGAGGTTCCGTCAGCACATTCACAGCCAAGTGATTAGAGATGCCACCAACACGTCTGATGTCCATTAATGAAAGGCCCCATCAGCGCGTCCACAGATAGCCCACTGCTCTTGGTTCAAAGAATCTACATTTACAATATCATAACAGCATTCATCAGTGTTTACTTAAATACAGACCAAATACCGGTTCACTCCACAGTAAAAGAAGACTGGCCGTACAATTAACCTATCCGTTCAAGCTTGTAGCATGAGAGGACTCCCCCAACATACCTGCAAGAGAGAAAAAGAGCGAGTTAGGGTGGGTGGGTCGTCAACAATGTATATTTTTCTAAAATTTTGTAATTTTAGGGATAAATACAATTTTAATCCAAACAAGTTATTGTAAACGAAGACACTATGTCTTATACCAAATCATTCAATGTATAACTTTCTTGGTCAATAAATAATTTTTATTATTATTATAATCATTATAATTATCATTATTATTATTATTATAAGTACAGTTTATGAATATGTACAATAACAAGTACCATACAATTAGCTGCTGATATGCTGTAGTATCTCATAAGAACCAGGTCGAGGACTAGTGGGGTGGAGGGTTTAGTAACTTGATTTGAATCTGTGCAATATGCAAAGTGCTAAACAACCTAATTCCCTTTCATTATTTTTTTAGGCAGTTTTTATTCATAAAAATATATCTGAATATTCAAAACTATTGACAAAGAATTACACATTTTGATGTTCTTTGAAATACTGAACTTTCTGTTTACATTATTGTCTAAAGTGTCTTCAAAATTTGTTTTCCTACCACTGCTGTTATATAATCAGTATGTGACACAGACGCCTATATTTTGGCATTCTGTTCCGACATGCTCCACAGCAATATTATAATTGCAGGTGTCACATCCTGTGGCAGGTCTTCTCTCTAGGAAGTGACCACAGGTCAACATATGACCAATCCCCAGTCGACAGTGGCCTCAAATGGCGTTTCCTATTGATGGAGGAATCCCATGCCTTAGCACCTTGATCCTTTGTTGACTGTTAACCATTTGGCCTTAAAAGACCTGTCTAACTTTCTCCTTCAGACATAATCATTTATTCTACTCATAACAACAATGCGAGGTATAATTCTTACAAAATGTTGGAGGCAAAGTATAAAATTCTGGCACTGTGTACAATGCCTGACAGGTTAAGTTAAAGTGTGAAATATAAAGATTTCCACAGCAGCTTTTACACTTCAACCGGCAACTCTATAAAACGTCACCTAGCCTGACCACAATGCCGGTATCATGGCAAGCACTGCATACGATGCCACAGCAGTGTGTGAAACAGTAAACATTTCTCACAACTTGAAAGTGTTAGGCATTTTACAGTATGCCTAGGAACGGTACACAGTGTCTGATTCAAGTTTTGTCTGTGACATATAGATTGCTAGGTAGAGCTAGTGGTGGTCATTACCAAGTGATGAGTTATGAGCAGTGATGGTGATGATGAAAGCGGGTGTGGTCAGAGGTAGAACCATCATCTGCCTAAAGGAGGCAGTATGCGACTGTGACCCTGGCTCTGGCAATACTAATTTGCATATGGAGCAGCAGGAGAGTGCTGGTGGCGAGCCTGGAGGAGGTGCAACCACTCCCACACCACACCACGCTGGCTAACGTCTGCCCCTAGTCCAGCAAGAGAATATTGGAGACTATGTATGAAATGCTTCCTCTCTGTTGTGATCCGTTCACTGCTCCCCTTTCATTGGAAGACCCCTGGGCTGCTCTCTGCACCTGTCACCCATCGCAGGGGATAGCCCAGTCTGCTGCAGTTCTTTTTCTTTCTGGCACTTACTTTGGTGTAGTTGCCTGGCTGACTGTGGAGTGAGGCGGTTACACACCTCCTGAACACCTTTATTCTGCTGACTGTATCAGCAGACGACTGTATCTACTACAGCACCAGCAACAGACTATCATTACAAGACTGTAATTACAAAGTCAAAGGTTAATGACAATTTCAATTAATCTTAGTTTTACTTCCAATCTCAATTACATAAATTACAATTAATTACATCAAGCAATTACTTCAAGCTTTACTAGTTTTATTTCACATTCTGTTTCTAATATACATACATATTTCCCTTTTGTCAGTAATCCTTCATAATGCCCCAGTTGCATGACATAACTGTTGTGAATATTAAACTCGAACACCAAAATACAATTACTGTTTATTTGAAAAGTTCAACTGCAACTACAACTATAATTACTAAAACATATTTATTTAATTACAGTCAGCTTCAATTACAATCCCTCAACTCCTGGCTTTGGAAGACTGACTGACTGTCCCGTCTACCACACTGCAGTGATCTCCCCCCCTCCCATACCTCCAAGGGCACTAGGGCAGTCATCCTCAGGTGACTGTTCCGTTACATGACTTACTCAAGGTGCCACCACAACAGTCTCCTGTTGACTGTAACAGTATAAGGCTGCATAACCCAGGCCATCACAGTAACAGTCTCCTGTTGACTGTAAAAGTATGAGGCTGCATCATCCAGGCCATCTCAGTAACAGTCTCCTGTTGACTGTAACAGTATGAGGCTGCATCACCCAGGCCATCACAGTAACAGCCTACTGTTGACTGTAACAGTATGAGGCTGCATCACCCAGGCCATCACAGTAACAGTCTTCTGTTGACTGTAACAGTATAAGGCTGCATCATCCAGGTCATCACAGTAACAGTCTTCTGTTGACTGCAACGGCGGAATTACGTCAATACTCATATGTCTGACTGCCTGTGCGCTAGAAAACTGACTGGTCTCCCACTGCACACTGTCTCTCAGTAGCATACATTACAACACTCGAAATGGGACAGTTTACTGCGAATCGTATTTCAAAAGAGATCTTGTACACAAGAATAAATATACCGTGACATAACAAGACATTTACTTGGAGCAATTTCATAAATGTGTATCACAGACTATATCTGGCTTGACTGAAAGGCGATATTCAAGCAAGGTATCATGGAGACAACTGTCAGGGAATTCCATATTTTTACGGCTGAATATTAAAAGTGAAATCAGTTTTCAAGCCAGTTTACTTGGTGATGACTGCGGCTGCCTTATTTGCTCAGATTTACATCAATATGGATAACTATGAGAAAGGTTCATATCAAAAGGCCTCAATAACAACGCAGTTACAAACTACACAGTGCAAGAAACTCCTCAGTCCACACCTCCCGGCATGTGGGGTCAGCTCCCTGTCTACAAATCACGAACGGACGAGTCAAGTATTCGGTCATGCCTCTCTAAGGCCTCCCTCCATATACAGAGGAAGAGACACACGGACCTACCGACCGATGACCACAGTACTACTTTTACCATGAAGCGCCGAATGCAGGAATACCACAGAGACTTTCTGCCTTGTGGGGAAGGAACCTGATACAGATACTGGAGCAGCTGAGGCGAGGCAGCAGATACAGATACTGCAGAAGTAAGGCAGCAGCTGTGAGGAGGCAGCAGAAACAGGTACTGTAGCAGCTGGGTCCTGGTTGAGGGGAAGCGACAGGTTTACTGATCACATATTCCACTTGCCCTTCTGAGATCAAGACTCTCATTACACTATGCTTGTCTCACTGCTCCCGGCTCCCTTTATTTGCTGATTCCTACCCCTATATTCAGAGGTCGTATGTCAATCCCGTATAAACGTCAGTGGACGCTTTAATATCTGTCAAGTTTATTCCTTAATAAGAGGCAGGCTTTTAGAATCGACTAACAATCTTTCCAAAAGCCTTAAATGATCACCTATTTCGAGGTTCGCCTCTGAGGCGTGGAATATATAGGTTAAGGCGACCTGCTTCCTGTGGGATGAAGCGCTCATCACCCTGTATCTGTCTATGAAGTTATATGACCGTATACGAAACATAGTCTGAAAACTGAACTCGAAAACTAAACCAGTGTTGACGCGCACGCGTACCAGAACACAAGCGCGTACGCTAGAGGGCAGTAAAATAGTTTTTCCTCCGCTGTGCTGACTTGAACTAAAAAAAAAAATAGAGGTTCGCCTCCTCCAGCTGAGCCATTATCTTGAGTGCATCAAAGAATTCAGACGATGCTTCTGGCCAAACAGGTGGTCCACGGAGAATAATGGACATGTTTACTTCCTCTCAACAAAATTCCAAGAACATGGACCTCGCACGGGTATCTTCATCTTGCCCAGCACTCAAGGGGGAAGAAAGCGGCGGCCACAGGCATCAACAAAGGTCACCCGCCTGAGACGGGTGGGCCTACAGCTGCCTGTGGACACACTTCTCATCTTAAGACTAGTGCACTGCTATCCTCATTTACACAGAAATATGTTCTACATCAAGAATGCCGTTTGTTGAAGACCCTTATACATTTCCCCTAAATCGAACAATCAACTACTGAACTGCCTACCCTCCTCCCCCCATCCATCCACCCACAGAATCAATTACTTGCGCCATCACCGCACAAGAATGGGCAACAGGACCTCACTTGATTGTTTCAAATGGAAACACTGACCACATTATAGAACTAGCCTGGCATCTCAAGCTGTCGACGGCTGAATATGGAGTTCGCAAAAATTTGCAGCCCTGAAATGTTGTCTGCTGTCCAAGGCGATAATCTCCATCATATCAGGCTATCAACGGACTCGTTTCTTATGCATACTGTGGAAAACTAATATTCTTAAACATTCGAATCCTTTTATATCACATCATTCAAGTATAAAAAGTATTGGGCAACAGAAATACCCATGGCCACCCAGCTATCAGTCTCTATGTTGTACTGAGGTCAACGGATGAGAAAGCTAATGTGTATGTGTTTTGGAAACAATAAATGCTCCTTTACTATTATATTCTTATATCTTTCTCATATCACACACATTGACATTTTCTGAGTGCCCCACCTCGCGTTTACCACTCCCCTCACTTTAAAAAACTGGCCACTAGGGGCCGGTACCGCCCAGGTTGGGAGGTCTTGCACCCACACAGCTTGCTCTCCCAACAAACTGCAGTGTTGTTCCTTTGCCCAGCAAAGCCGACGAGGGCCGCGGTCCGCCGGCCTGCGTCCTCGTCACACATACTGGCTGGTCTGGTACACTCTTGAATACCTTTGCGACCGTTTGTTAAATTTCTCCACTGCAAAGTCCATAGTGTTTCTAATGGCCGCTGGTGGAGAGCATGACACAGTTCTGGGCCCCGGGTGATATTCCTCTCATTCTATTAATGGAATCTTTGAGATTCATCGGTAATTACTTTCCGTGTTTCATGCCGGTCCTGCCAGCAGAATAATACTTCAGTGTGCAAAACGGAACCGTACCTTCCAGGGCTTCCCCAGTGTAACACGTGATACACCTCTCCCTGTCTAGACCCTACAGCGTATAGCGCCAAGTGTTTCAAAAGTTACTCGTGGTTCAGGCTTTCAGCAAGGTCCGTGCTGGGTGTGGAACAACTCTGCATACCTTTTAACTCTGCAATCTAACCCGGCCTGAGAGGAATGTGCCTCTGCTGTTAGGTAAATATTGGCAGGAAGATGACACGGTAAGTGGCGTGGCAGTAGCAGGGCGGCGGTGTCTGGCCGCGTATGTTACTTCCCACACCGGCAAACCCCTGCACCACCACCTCTCACCGCGCCACACCGCCGCAACACCACAACATTTCCAAGGTACCTACAGCACAAGACATTACCACACGTCATACATCAAGCCCGTGGCATTACATGTCACCTGCCCTGCAACACCAAGGGCCGCTCTCCTGCACCGCCATGACTGTTGCAGCTCGCGTTCTCCTGCCGTACCTCCGCCACATCACCTCCCCTGTAACACCAAGCATCGCTCCACACCACTTCCACTGCTCCTCTGTACCTGTAACCGCCGTCTACCCACCGCTCGGTTATAACCCCGCTACAACACCACACCTGTAGCAATCACGCAAGGCTTTAACGCCCTTGTACCTCACCACCATTTTCGCAGTGCCACCAGGGAGCCCTTACACATCAAAGACACTAGAAAGCTCTGCCACATAACCAAAACCACAGTGCCGCAAACCATACTAGCAGTACCACACACTACACTTCCACAGCTCCACACCATTAGTACCGCAGCGTGTAGGAGGGGAATTGGAAGTTAACTTAGTTCATAACATGTTGCCAGAGTCCCACACTAGGAGTATACTAAAAGACAAAATATCATCTAGCAAATAACAGATAGCTTTTAGGTATATGGATAAAGAAATACAGGCTGTTCATATCCTAAATAAGGCATAAAGTAGAATATGCTTCTCAACTTGGTCACCGCACCTAAAAATGCACAAAAAGCTACCAGAGAAGGCAGAAATGTGAGCAACAAAAATGGTGCCAGAATAAAGAAGGCTGAGTAACAAGAAAAGCTTCGAAGCCTTATTTATATTTGACCATCATGGAAGAGAGAAGAGTGAGGGTCGACCTGGTCACAGTCTTTTAAGTGATGATGTAGCCGGTGAACAGTTCTTAGAAAGAATTAAGGAAAGGACAACTAAATGACATAACAAAATTAAGTAAAAAATTTGTTAAATTAGATGTGAGAAAGTCCTTTGATAGCTGTGGATGAATGGGAAAAAATGACAAGAAGGTATGGTTAATGCTGACAACATACATAAATTCAAGAAGCTATATGATGGTGCAGAATGTTCAAGAGATGGGGCCCCACGAGTGTAAAACTCCCTCCCCAGACAGTACAAGCACGTAATTACACTACCCTGCCACATAACATATCTCCTGTACCACACACTACCCTGCGTGAGTATCACACCTGCAGTACCACACACCGCCATGCCATAGCATCACACCTGTAGCAGGAGAGAGTGCTGTACCACAGGACTAAACTGTAGTACCACACACTACCAACAATAATTCAACACACTGCCCTGCCCCAGCACCACACACTAACCAGCCACAGCATGAAACATGAAGTACCACACTACCTTGCCGAAGCACCACACCTACAGTACCACACATTACCCTGATACAGAACCACACATGCAATTACACATAATACCCTAACAGAGCACCACACACAAACTTGCCACACAGCACCATATCTGCCGTACCACACACTACCCTGCCACAGCACTACCCCTGCAGTACCACACCTTCAACACTAGTGGGAGGATCAACAGCAGAAGGGATGGATTGGCCTGACGCTGGGCCTGGGGCAAGGGTTGGCCTCAGAGTCAGCAGTTGAGGCGGAGGTATCGATCCTGCGGCTGCCTCCACCCGCCCATGGGCATCACCTGCTCCCCTGGGCCCGATGGCCGGCACCGTGGGCGTCAGGGCTGCTCGTGTGACACACCAGAGAACGTACGATCGGTCTCGGGATAGGTGAATTCATAAGGAACAAAGGTGAGGCACACGAGGAGGGGACTGCCACTTCACATGTCAACCGCTACCTACACTAAAGTTTCAGAAAAAGTAAACAGCAGACATCTGGAAAAGTGAAATAACAATCATAATGAATTCATCGTAATTTCCGCCTGGAATATCCTGGAAGGCATAGTTGCTAGTCTGCTCTCTCTCATATCGTTCTCAACTGGCACGACAGGTAAGGAAGACTATGAGATGCTGCCACTGTAATCGACAGGTGTTCTAGATACAAACAGATTTTGTGTACACTTTTGGGACCTAAAACTGTTGACTACACTGCTTATAACCACATTATGAAATGTTTATTGGATAAATTTAATAGGGTTATGGACAAATTTGTGCACAGCGTACCAAACCAGCCAAAATATGAAGGTTAAATAGGCCGAGGGGCCGCGGCCTCCAACAGCCTGAGTGATCAAAGGGGTAGCACAGCAGCTTGGTCCGGTCTCGGCTGCACGAGTACAACACCTCCGACACCATCGTAACGTTCAAAAAAGGTGGAGATATACGAACCTCTATAAAGCTTTATATACTGTACGTTGACGTAATTCTTGTCAAGAGCAACACCGATAAATCAAAGGACCCTTCACTGTGGACCATAACGACGCAAACCCACACCAGGACCACCAGTGTGGGCACGACCACTCACCGCGGCCCATACCGACGTAAACCAACACTACACCAAACATTAAGCGTCTCATAACACATCAGTGAATTAACACGAATTCAACAGGTATATAATGGTCTAAACATCCTTATTCGTGTCAACACAACTTACAATTTCGCCCCCTCACACACAACAGTAGATAAGACATATTAATCAGGAAGTCATCACAATCATATCCACTTCATATATATATATATATATATCGCATGTGATAAGGATACACACACAAGACTTTCAAGAGCCTCATCAGACTGCTTCCGAAGTTCTTTGGGTGAGGCGTGATAATATCTTCTACCTGACACAATGTGGTCGTCATTTAGGCAAGCAACGACACCATAACCCCTAAGATGGGACAGTACTGGTAACTCTTACAAGTGACATCACGTGCCCAGAGTATCTGGCAGATCCGGGGTTATCTGGATGACCAGATGGCAACTCACTGCAAGGTCTACAGGCAACATCTAAATGCGGTCCGACTGACAAACTGTCCCAGGCTAACTTCCAAACTTGACCCCCTTGCCCTACGCCGCAATGTTGGTTCACTTTCCCTTTTCTA
>JAYMFT010013956.1:0-16744 GCA_038088735.1 Panulirus argus | reverse complement strand
TAGAGTTAAAGAGAGAGAGAGAGAGAGAGAGAGAGAGAGAGAGAGAGAGAGATGGGGTGTTCAGTGGAGGGAGAGAGTTAGTGGCTTATGAAGGGGAGTGGGGAGAGGGGAGGGGAGGGGAGGGGAGACGGGTGGAAGATGTGGATCTTGAGCGATGTTAGGACATGGTTTAAGGGAGGGAGGAGAGTGTGGCAAGGGAGGATATATGGGGAGAAGGGATAGCGGGAGATAAGGATTCTTGGGGAGAAGGGGCTGTGGGAGATCAGGGCACATGGGGAGAAGTGACAGTAGAAGGTGAGAATACATGGGGAGAAGAGATTGTGGGAGATGAGGGTACATGGGGAGAAGGGACGGTGGAAGGTGAGAATACACGGGGAGAAGAGAGTGTGGGAGATAAGAATACTTGGGGAGAAGGGACAGTGGGAGATGAGCGTACTTGGGGAGAAGAGACAAATGGGAAGATAAGAATACATGGGGGAGGGGAAGAACCGGGAATAACTGTATCTATATGTTAAAAGGGAGTCCTGAGCCTTCGAAGTACAGATCATGTAATTGAAGAATAGCACTGTAATCTGTGGGGATGTCATCCCATCTTACAGCCGGACCATTCTGACCTATTCACTTAACGATCTCCTTCTGGCCTATACAGGCAAAATAGATAAACAGAAAGTTGGTAAAAGTGTTACAAAAATTTGGATTTTTTTTGTTTTGTTGTCTCTCAGTCGAAGTGTTTCTGTAGCCCAAGAAAAGGTAGATTCGTTGTATAGAAGCTGAGAGGGGCACAGTTTTCATTGCCTCTTGGGAGAGACAGAGATTTCATGATATTTCATGAGGCTGTAACTATATGATTTACTTACTCACAGTTTGGTAGCTGAATTGTCCTCTGTACCCACATTCGATGGAAGCCTGTGTGTGGATGATGGAGGCCTGTGTGGATGAAGGCGGTCTGTATGTAGGTGATGGGGAGCTTGTGTGGATGAAGGAGGTCTGTGTGGATGACGCCAGCTTGTGTGGGAGACGGTAGGCTGTACATAAGCCCTGAGCCTGTTAAGGATTTTGAGAGAGCCAGCGGCCCCAGATGGGTTGTAAAGGGGGCGATAATGAGGTGGTTGGGGAGAGGAGGAGGAGGAGGAGGAGGGAGAGGAGGGGAGGGGAGAGGGAGAGAGAGTGTTTGGGAGAGAACAGGGCCGTGGATGCCAGCGATAAGGCAGGAGCCCCAAAGCGGGCCCCGGAGGAGGGACCACCTCCCCTCTTTGACAGACGAAGTCGCCCTTCGATAGCGGAGTCCTGGTGCTATATGAAAGTCAGACGTCGAAGCTAAATCTCCTGTGAAAACAGATACGCAACAATGGCTCACAGAAGACGGGAGAATGAAGAAGGAAAAAAGCCTGACAAACAAACGAAAATCTACGTCTGTGAAAACCGGAGTTTGCTCAAGACAAAGAATCCCAGTAGAAGTTGATACTACTCGAACCTCCTGATGTCGATGGACGAACTCGCCGCACTCGAGTCTCATTTTGGGCACCTGAAGACCTATCTCTCGTGGTCTGCTGGAATAGGAGTGGTACCAGGGTATAAGAAATGACGAATGGTATCATGACTTCCAAGGAGTCCCAAGTAATGACACTGATACCAAAATCAACTCCTGTCATTACCACGCACTCATGTAAACACCCTGTCATTACCACTCACTCATGTACTTACTCTGGATTATATATACATATATATATACATTTCACATACTCATTTTCAAGTCAGAACCGTCGTGATGTTTCCATAAATCAAAACAACAACAATGTGACCACAAACAACATCAACATCTCATAACCGTACTGGAAACGCCCCCTTGGACTCTGTCAAGGAAAAAGTGTCAACTTTTTCCCAGACCTTAACTCAACACTGCCCCATCACGTAAGAGACTTCTGCCGCTACTGTGAAGGAGAAGTTGATGCTAAATTCCTCTGGGCCTCCCCACCAGCAGGTTGGGGACCGCCGTGATATTGCAATGGGCTCTTTAGAGGCCGAGTAACATCAATATAGAGGGTAGGCGGAGGGAAGTAGCCATAGCGAGACAGTTAATTCCCCCCATACATGTTAGCAGCGTTGGTGATTATGTTACGATAAGAGAGGATTCGTGTGGAATCATAATCAATGCATGTTAGACGAGTCGCAGTGTCCTGAATGGTGTCTTGTGTATATATATATATTAAGGAAAAGTAGTCTGTCTCTCCCATAGGCAGGGGGACTGGCACACACACACACACACACACACACACAGCTCTCTCCAGATACGATAGCATCTGTAAGCATTACCAAACACTCTGTAGATTGACTCGATTGATCCAAAGGTTGATGGAAATAATAATACATTTAATAAAGGCATTATTCTGCCTCATATTCTCGCGTGGAACCGCTCAGGCAGAGAGGGTCTGAATATATTTAAGTACAATATCTGTCGATTCCATACCAGATATGGCGGTTCAGTGGGTAACGTCAATTCTCTCACGTTGTTTAATCACTAAACTGTCAGTTCCACAGTCAGTTTATAGCGAGAAACATAAGCATAATGATTTCGGTGTTCGGTCCGCCGTGAGCCGCATGGAAAGTAATGTTTAACATAAACTTTTTCGATACTTTCAGCTGCATAACCGCCCCGGGAAAGTAGTATTTTCTCACCTCGAGGTAGGAGAAAAATTAGAACAAAGTTTTAGGGAATACTTTTCTGGGAAGGAAGTAATTTGATCGTTTTTTTTTTTTCTTTTCTTTCAGGCCCCAAATTCTAACTCCGGAATTGTGAAGACAATAAAAGTGTCTTTTTCAAACGTTGGATTTTGATGCTATGTGTATTATCTCTTGCAGAGCGGAATGCTATTCAGGGTCCAGATATGTTAAACAGACCCATATGTTTTCAGGTCCTCCTCCTCCTCCTCCTCCTCCTCCTCTTCCTGCTCTTCTTCCTCCTCTTCCTCCTCCTTCTCCTCCTCCTTCCCAACCTGATCTTCTGTCTTATCTCCCACTGAGGTATTGGACGAGACATAAACATGTTGGTGAGGAGGGATGTGGCTGACAGCCAACATGGGGGAGGATGAGGCTGACAGCCGACATACGAGAGGGTGAGACTTCCAGTCAACATGGGGAGGAGGGGGAAGAGTGGGACTTCCAGCTAGCCTGGAAGATCTCAATCGAAGCTCTTTTCTCTCTAGGAAATCTTCCCACCTTTTCTTGAAGTCCTCTTCCTCTCACCTGCTCTCCCATCTCCTCTCCCTCGTCTCTTTCCCCATTCCTTCTCCCTCCACCTTCCCTTCCTCTCCCTCCCTTGTCTTTCCTCCCCTTTCCCCCAGCCACACCTCCTGCTTCCGCTAACAGCCCTCTAGTCCATCGCTTACAGCACCTGATGACCCAGCTCTGTTATGGGTAAGACTCTACGGACGGCCAGATAGAGCCGGCGGGTCCAGTGAGCGAGAAGGACTCTCACTGGCAATGCAGTTTGCAAGAGAAGGAATTTCCCCTTCATGCACACTGCATGCAAGTCCTTGTGATTAGTCGTGTGGCCGGGAGACTCCTAGAAATCCCCTGGAGTCCTATCAACACCGAGGAAGCTGATAAGTCCTATCTAGAATCCTGCCTCATCCTATGTTACGACTCGACAGGTATTTCTTTTGTAAGTGTTTCCTAGGGCATCGCCGGACGCCTTCCCTGGGTCTCCTGAACTCTGTCCGACCTGTTGCCTTTGATGTAGTATGGGCGCCGTCTTCGTCTCCTCCACGAATTATTTAATTGTCTGGTACCTCGTTCGACTGCCCGAGGTCAAATTGCCGCTTTGCTACGACTTTATCTCCGAAAATCCGGGCTTGTGAGGCAAAGCTGTTTTTCTTCGGCTTCGTCTGCGTCCGGACTACAACGACTTCGACAGAACGTAAGAAAAAGGAGAATTCAAATCACTAAAGTCTTCGTCTGTTGCCGATAGTGTGCACTGCCTTTTTTTTCCCAGACCCTCGTTGTATTAAGTGATTTATTCAGCTGTATCGTAAAGACCTGTCGGTCGGTCCTCCAGCTGTATAAGGAGTCTTTTGTTTCTTTGTCGGTCTGTTTTTTGTCTAGGTCTAACGAAGCTTTTGTTTGTTGTTTACTCGTGTAGCTGTCGCCACCACCACCAACAACAACAGTCACCAACGCTGTTACCACCAACACCGCCGCTATCACCAACACTGTCGACAACACGCCTCCACCACGAGCACCCATCTCCCTCTCTCTCTCTCTCTCTCTCTCTCTATCTATCTATCTATCTCTCTCTCTCTCAGTGAGAGCACAATTGTGGTCCATACAATAGGGTGCTCACAACAATTTCTGCGTCTAAGCTGGTCACACCGACTTCAACGTCACCGCTCAAGGCAGAGCCCCGAAGTGTGCCTCTCTGACCATCACTGCCCACAGCCAGTATACAGACACGTGGGTGTAGTGGAGTAGAAAATGTGTGGCTACACACCATATTCAGCGTAGGATGACCCGGTGCTAGAGCTGCACTACACTAATGGTCTAGTGTTGGTATATCCAGTGGTGAAGCTGCACTAGTGTTAATGTGCCGGTAGGTACAATCTGTACTGTATAAGTAAACAAACCACGGGTCGGTCACTTCATTGGTTTGTATTGAAAGATTTCATACGGTGAAACGTCATAGAAAGTAAATCGATTTTTGTTCTTTTTTAATGACTTCGACTAAGCTCCTCTACTCCCTCCGCCTTTAAATCGAGACTGTTACACTACTGCACACTGACCACTCCTGCACAACACCACTTGAGTGATCTTCCTGCTCAGATCATACCTCATGATAAATACAGATATGAAGCGTGGCAGTGATGACTTCACACACATACACACTTAAATACACAAATGAGCATACAGAATCACGTAAGCATTCTGAGCCCGTCTTACACCTTCCACCAAGAGGCCTTTATCTCGCAGAACTAGCCCACCCTCTCTGACATCTCAAACGGGAGTTTGGCAATAAACTGCTGACATCTCCCCGTCACCGAGACCTCCTCCCCCACGAAGCCCTACCTGCACTGACCTTTGCCCGTCACCAAATTCGTCTTGTGCCACCCAGTGTTCGTACAGAATAGTCCTATACCTACCAATATGAATTTCATACACAATTCATGAACAAATGCACAACTAAGCAAATAAATACCTTAGTTTTGTCTTAGTTATGCGTATGTCAACAACTACATTGCTGTTATAACACCAACGTGAAATCATTCATCACTCAATGTTCACCAATAAATGTAAAAAAGCATATCAACTACAATGTTAGTGTAACTCATCCAATGTGTGACTGTTCATCACTTAGAGAAAAAAATTATGGATAGTTTGTATCTATCGAGGTGGTGGCTCACGAATGTAGAATTATCCCCACACTATACAGATAGATAGATAGAGTTAGATAGATATACACAACCCACAATACCCACCTGCGGGTCTCCATCTCCCATACCTATACACCTACACCTTAATTCCAGGTACCCCTTGTAAACAGCTCCCCCACACACACTCATAACGACATTCCACTACCCTTATCTGAGAACAGCTGCTGCACTATCCTGTCTCTGTCACTAATGAGACTGAAACTCAGGATGCAATTAATGTTCTCCACTAGATATCTTTGTCAAGGCCCCTCAGGTCTCCTGTTATCTGTCCTTCCCATGTACACCCGGGTGGTGGCCGGCCATGCGGGAGGCTTCGGTCTTCCCCACAGACATCCCCTTCCCGCCCCGCGCTCCTCTGGTCGCCATCAGTCCATCCTGAGGCGGGCGGGCAGGCGGGTGCTCGGGTGGCAGCGTCAGGCTAGGTTAATAAGTCCCGCTGATGCTGCTTAATGAAGGTGACAGCGGTGGCTCCGACCTGCCCAGCCGCGGTAATCTGGCGCCAGCAACGCCCTCTGTCTGGCGCTCCTCACCTGCCCCGGACGGAGGACAGCAGGAGGTTAAGAATTTAAGACAGAGAAAAGTTGTAGGAGGGAGGGAAACAATGTGATACTTAACCATAGAGAGTTAACCTCTTAAGCACGACTGTACGACCCTTACGCACGGTGCTACAGGGTGAGGACGATGGTGCGATCCCAGGCTACAACGGGACAGCGACCAAACGACCGGCGCTAATTGCTGACGTCGTCTGTTGTCAAGTGATGGTATCATCTCGCGTGATGGAGGAGCATGACACGATGAAATGTTAATCAAGCGACCCTGGGTCACTACTGGGTCACATCACCTGCACTACGTGGAGGGGAGGGGGTGCTTGATACAGTCAGGGGTCAGAGGGAGACAAGATTCTCTTCTATTCTCCCTTCTCTGAACACTCTAGTAAACACTATAACCATCTTAGTGTTCTGTAACGCTCCCGCATTCAGTACTCGCCACAGCCACTTCCCCGTCTTCTCTCCGTCATCCTTGTGCGTGTCTGATCCTCCTCTTCACTGGGTTGTCCTCACTAACTTCACAGTTTAATGCAATATTATCCATCATGCTTTATTATCGTCTCTTAGGATCCAAGCGTGCGGTACTGCCCTTGTGGCAACATACACAACATGGGAAACTTTGTTACAATCTTAATTTCGAACATAATTGTATTTTCGTTACGAGATGTAACGTCTGGTCACCATGAATCTGGGGATAAAGTTTAAAAGTGTTATCAGATATTTTGGTGATGTAAAATTGACTGATATCATTGCATGTCTTTGCCTTTAAAGCATTAGCAATTGCAGTACGAGGCGTCGTCTTGTGAGCCCGTTTTCTGCTACAATAATTTCTGGTGATGCCCGGGCCGCCTCGCGGCTCACCCCGCAACAATGAAACGGGAGTCGCTGTCACATGGCGTGTTTTCATCATCAATCACATTCACGTATAACGGTCTGGTGAAAAAGAATCACTTTCATTTATAACTGCCCGACTCGCTGAACTCTCCTGAAACCTGTCATTAGTGAGGACTTGTCTTGCACTTCAGCAGCGAATCATTCCACAATATAATCATTCCCTCCTGGGTCAGCTGCACGGTCCGCCTGCCACTACGTACTTTATTTTTTTTTTACCTCGTTCTTACCGTTTGAGTCGTATTATCTCCTACTGTACTGCTCAGGGTCTCCATGTCTGCCTCTCTCATTTCCATCCACTTCACACCGGGAAAGAGTCAAGCTTTACAGACATATATGATACGAGGAATGGACGAACCACGTCACGGTGCGCTCCTGTTGACACAACTGGAGTCAACCGTTCATCATTATGGAACTAAGACGCGGGTAGGTGGGAAAACCAGCCGAACTTGTCAACTATATTTATTTCTTTGAATTCATTTACTTTATTTATAATCATCCCAGAAGCAATTTTTGTGTGAGTCCTGGTGTTACTTCGGACCTCCCTAGAGGCTCCTGCAGCCCAAAGCTGCGCTACTTCTAGTAACAGGGGAACGTAGATTCCTTTGGAGTGAGAAGTTCTTTAACGAGGCCGTACTTCCAATGATTCGGCCTTGCGAAAGATGACTTTTCACTCGCGGTATAACCTCTAGCGGGCGGAGCCTAGCAACGCCAGTTCTCTTAATTAATAAAAAAAGGACATAATTAACTGGGTAGCGCTGAGTTGATAACGATCCAGGATCTTCTGACCACGCCTTGTTGGCCTAAGATAATGATCAGTTCAGAGGCTTATCTTTTTGGTCGGCTGGACCGTAACTCGGCCCCGCTGGACCCGTGGCCGGCCCGCTCCCTGTGTAGGTCTTTGACCCGCGGGTTGTACAGGACAACCTCGCCCCACAGGTATTATAGGAACCCAAGACCCAGCAGGCAAGGTAGTCATAACGCTCAACCATCCATCTACCTTTCCGCCACTCCGCCAAATCGGCCTTGCTACGAGGCGTGTCGGGTTGGAGCATGTAAATCTTACCTGTGTCTGAGCACCTGTTTGTGGGTGGCAAGTTAGTTCATTATGCCTCACATCGCGACCATCCTAGAATACATAACAGACTGTGCCACGGGCCAGGGCCGGCAATAGGTACCCAGAATCATAACCTAGAGCGGTGCAGGACTGGTTAGTGCCTCAGGCCCCGCCCCGCCTGGTAATAAAACGCAGGCCGAGGTCGCAACAGAAGGTTACCACAAAACAAATTTCTTTTCCGTAAACCTTTGTTCCTCCGAGTCTGTAGTTCTTGAGGCAGGTGAAATGTGTTTCTGTGTTGGTTCAGAATTTTGCAGTTGGTTTCATGTGTACGTCGTCAGCTGGAACTGTGGCCGCTGCACAGACAAGGTAGAGACTTCTGTTGTGGTGGATGGAGTGGCCCGTAGAGAAGCAGCTCGGACCCAGCACCGCACCACAGACACTCCGGACCCACCGTTGCACCACAGACAGGCCGAACCCAGCATCGCAACACAGACAGATTGGACCCGGCGTCGCACAGCGGAAAGGCGTTCACAGCTTGAGCCATCTTTTGTGAGAGCCGCACGCCAGAGTCCGGAGTCACCTTCGTGAATATCGAGTTAATAGGATTCTATATGCTAGCCTGACGAAGGCCTTTCGGGCCTTCTGGGACAGGCCTGCTGGAGGATGAGGTGCCTTCGGTGCTGCCTTAGCTCGCTTCGCCCGCTTTATGCTGCGATCTGTTATGTGAAGAAAAGCAGTCGGAAATGTTAACGAATGGGTCGCCTGTGTGTGTAACAATAGAATATAAGAACTCCCAGTATCCCTGTTTTCTCTTTGCCAAAGGTCTCACTTGTCACTTACACATCAAAAGTATTTCATCAAATTCTCTTTGACATTTCCAGCCGTTAGCAGATATTTGTTACACCTCGGCAATTCAAGATTTTCAAACCCAGTTTTTCCAAAGAAACTTTGACTAATATAATATAGAAAAATGACACCCACATCGTTTTCCGCACTCCACCGTTGATCACTGTCCAGCATCGTATGAATTGTCTGCTTCTGAAGCTGAGACATTTGCACAAGCTCCATAGAAGAACTACGTTGCAATAATGCAATATTGATTGGATCAGTTTTTGATAAATGTGAAAGGAGCATTTCTCAACGTTCCGTTAAGTATTAAGATGATATTAACATTGCAACTGTGATTACAGCTGCAACGCTGCATCTCGCTCAAGTATACGTTTCTTATACGTTACAGTTCACATGACATGTTGTGTGTCACGTATGTCAACACAGGATGATGATATCGCTCTCGTGTGACCTGCGATGATGAACCAGGTGGAGCCGACACGGCGCGCCCTTCACATCTCCTCGGGCTTGACTTCTACTTGCTATGGATTAATATTCATCTTTCATTTCATTTACGGAATCTTTGTGTCTTATAACGACGATGATTTATTTCAAGAGACCACCATCCTCAGATCATAATCGCCATTAGTGGGCAGATCTAATAAAGGATTTATGAATCTATGGTGGAAAACTGTTATGTGAAATGTTCTTGATTTACTTAAGTGCTTTGTGATGTATGTGTTCTGCTAAAGGTTAACGAATCGCGGGTAGGACGTCTTCTTCACCAAGACTGTATCATCATCAATGGACGGAAAAGATGGCGGTCTTGTCAAGGACTTTCTCGCTCCAGCGGAGTCCATTATATCCCAGCTTCTGAGTGGAGTGCAACCTTAAAGGTACAGGAGCCCTGCTAGAGATCCTGGGGTCGTATCATAATAACATGTTCGGAGATACATGGAACACTTTTCGTAACAAAATTTCTTTCGGGTTCAGTTATTCATTCTATCGATATTTCACTTCTTTGTCTTGATTTTCTCCGGTGTTCCTCTCACATTTCTTCTCAGAATCATTGCAGAACTGTTATTCGTAGAGTCAAGGACGCTATCATAGAAGAGATGTGTCCTGACGGCATCTTCGTCCGGTTAATACTTCAGGTCCTCATTCAAACGCATCTCTAACACTTTTTACAATTCTACTTTTCATGCGCTTCTTCGACCTGATTAATTCATAACTAATTCTTCAACTGATGAAGCCGCTCTTGTCGACATCTTATATTGCTCTGACTCGCCCTTGGATGATTCCACTTCAGTCATCTCCTCCTGAACCTATGCTTTCCCATGCATTCCCCTCGCGCATGATCTCTGGTTGTCTCCCAGCTACAGGTAAACGAGAAGTATGGACCAGATGACACACCTCCTCGTGTCCTAAAGGACGTTGCCTCTGAGCTAACCCCGTCC
Source organism: Panulirus argus (assembly GCA_038088735.1). NCBI lineage: Eukaryota > Metazoa > Arthropoda > Malacostraca > Decapoda > Palinuridae > Panulirus > Panulirus argus. The sequence continues at coordinate 6,537 of JAYMFT010013956.1, read as the reverse complement.
TTGCTTGTCTAGTTTGTCTCTGATATTTTCGTTTTTGCTGCCATCACCGGCTGACTTACTGTGTTAGCCAAGCTTATCCCGTGAGCGGTACCGGATAAGGATTAGAAAGGTCGCAAAGGGTCTTTGTCATACCCCAGTTCGATGATTATGACATAAACTGTTAAAAAGTCAATCTATTACATAAGTTTACTGTCTTTCAATATTGTAAAGTCGTCTTCGAGATGTAAACAGTGGATACAGTTCCACAGACTAAGGTCTCTTATAATTAACAATATGGTGTATAATTTTCTGGACTTATCTCTAAAGGTATATATTTTTTTTTTCATAATCATCGCCTTATCAATCTCACTTCTGTTTTTCCTAAAGAACAAAGCTTTCCTTAACTCGTTTTAATGAATGCGTACAACTTCAGTTCCTCCTTTCAGATCAAGAATATGTCTTTTGCAATGTAAGTTCTACTCGTGATGTCTTATGTGATCTGACTCAGGTTCATCTGTCTTCAGGATTTTGTTGGATCTCTTATCGTGACCGTAACATCACCCAGGCATTTGCTAAGTGTGTGACGCTGGTCTTTGCTTATCCTATATCCTTCCTCGGGCTTCTCTGCTTCTCTCTGTTCTCCTTTCCAATTGTTCCATCGGAGTGGTCTTTGGAGAAGCAGCTCTGTATACTCCGCTCCACAGGCCTTTCTTTACTTGCCCTCCCAATCTCACGCCGATACTCGTTCTTTCTTTTGCATTGAACTTGTGTCCTCTGATAATACAGACCTGTGAAGCACTGCATAGTAGGAAAGCAGTGTCTATGTATGGCTTGCCTTTAAATATCATTACTTATTTAATGTTCAGCTTCAAAACACTATAATTCAACCCTGCAGTAATGGTCATGGCTCTTGTATTGTACTTATCTTCGTCCCTGGACCTCTGTGTTGATCCTCATTTATGCCTGGATTGACTCTGCATGGATGGATATCACGTTCTCGGTTTGATCGGTTGTGCGCATATTGTCTTAAATTCCTTTTGCAGGTTACACATACCTTATTTTACGTTTCCTTTTATGCAGTTTTCCCAGCTGCCACATGCTTCTCAAGCTACTGTTCATTTACTGTTAATTGTTTGCAACCACTGAGACAGTAATACGTTCTTAATGACCCTGATGTGTGTGTGTGTGTGTTACTGGCGAGCAATTACTGTGGTGGTAGAATGATTAAATGAGTAATGCAACATCCTGGCTTTCCCATAGACCGTAGTTTCCTCAGTAGGAATTCCCAAATCAGCGGGGTGACTGGGTTATAATTTCACGTAATTCACTGTAGGTTACCAGACGATAACTGTCAGTACTTTTTATTTTAAGCTGAGGATACAGGTAATTGGTTCCTTGTTTTTTTATGGAAATTTCTTTCTGTACGTTGAAAAGAACGGAAATGAAGTGAAAGACATAAACAGGAGAAATTCGCAAATTAGGGAATAAGGCGATCATTTTTCTTTGATATTTTTTTCCAACTGGTGGGAAGGGAGAGGTTAAGCAAGGGAAGGTACGGTGAAGAAATAGAAGATGAACAGAGAGTGAACAGTTGAGTGATGCTCATTTCACTGACGTGTGTCATGGTTTACTGGGTACGTATTTGGGGTTCCGCACCTCTGTACTTATACACAATAGGTGTGTGTGTGTGTGTGTGTGTGTGTGTGTGTTTGGACACATAGGAGCAAAAATATGGTACATATGTATAACTTTAATTCATGAGGCAACGCGAGCGTAAGGCTTTTTCCCCGTAGCACACAAATGATACACACACTCACACACACACACACACACACACACACACACACACACACAATCAAACAAACAGACAAGCAAACAAACGAACAAACAGTCATAAGGAAAGTACAGAAACTAAGAAATGAGTTAAACATAAAGGCTTGAGACCTTACATTTAACCATCATGGAAGAGAAGAGTGAGTGGTGACCTGATCACAACTTTCAAAAAATAAAGACAGGTTTATGACGTGGCTAGAGAACAATTCTTCGAGAGATGTAGCGACAGAGAAACCAGAGGACATACCATTGAATTAAATAAGAAACTTGCTAAAAAGAAATGTGAAGAAGTTGCCTGATAGCGTAAGAGTGGTGGATGGATGGAAAACAATGAATGAAGACTTGAGTAAAGCGGGCAGAGCATAGAAATATGAAGAGTTGTACGATGGAAGAGAATGTTAAAGAAATGGGGGCCCACGAGTGTAAGACACCTTCCCCGTAAACCACAGATAGATAATTACACCTCAGCCTAAGCCAGGTACCCATTTATCGACCAGCCCCGAGGCAAGGTTGAACCTGGGATTGGCAGTGGGCCGACTGCCGCGCCCAGAATTCGAACCCAGGCGGGTTCATACGTTAATTATAGTAAGCGACACTAACAGCTGCACCATGGAAGCTAGTAATATGCAATGTTTGTGTGTGTGTGTGTGATTACTATTTGTGTGTTACAGGAAGAGTCTTACACTAGCGTTTCCTCGTCTCCTAACCATGTACCACGTCTTTATCTTCTGTGTATACACTCCCATACACCCACACACACCAGCCTGAGTGTGTTTATCAAGATTACAATCACCATCCATCCACTTCTAGGTTCCCTCCCAGGTTCTATCCACTTCTAGGTTGCCTTCCAGACTAGTCCACTTCCAGATTGCCTCCCACGCAAATATATCCACTTCTCAGTTACCTTCCAGGCTAATCCACCCGCTTCCAGGGTAACCCATCCACCTCTGTGTTGCCTCTCAGACTAATCCTTCCACCTCTATTTTTCCTTCCCGCTGATTCATCCACCTCTAGGTTAGCTGCCAGGCTAACCCACCCGTTTCTAGTTTGCCTCCCAAAATAGTCCACCACATCTAGGTTGCCTTTCTGGGTAATCCATCCACTTCTATTTTGCTTACCAGACGAATCCTTCCATCTCTAGGTTGCCTTCTAGGTTAATCCACTCCTTTGTAGTTGCCTTCCCACCCAGTCCATCCATCTTTAGGTCACCTCCCACGGTAATCCATCCACTTCTATATTGCGTCCCAGGCTAATCTACCTGTTTCTAGGTTGTCTTCCAACACACTCCATTCACATCTAAGTTGCCTCTCAGGCTAATTCACCCGCCTCCAGGTTGCCTCCCAGGCTAATCCATCCACCTCCAGGTTACCTCCCGGACCCGGTTGCCTCCCAGGCTAATTAAGGTGAGAAATGCATTGGATGTGTGACTAACTATAAGGCCTCCGCTCCTCACACACATAACACCATCAGCGTAACATATAATTTTCGCCTATCAAGAATAGTTACAATGATCAGCAAACCTAGTAATTATTACTTTCTTGTGATCACGAGTCGCACTGGGTTTAGACGTGTAAATAAAGAGGGACCAGCACCAGTCCCAGCCACAAAATTCCCATGACAAAGTTGATTATACTAATCTAAAGGAACTGGAAAGCAGAGACAGTGCTATAAAAGGATAAAAGAAGGTAAATTGGGAGTGATGATAAGGATGAACTGTTTTGAGAGAGGCATTGCGCTCTGGTACGAACGGCACACGACGATCTGAGTGTGGGCGGTAGGGTAATCAGCTCTCCTGAACACCACGTTGCAGCCCTTTATAACGACGATACGATCCTTGGGTACACTATTATGGTCTGACCTTTGACCCGGCCGTTGATAGCCAGATCAAATTTGTCGCTATTATACCCAAGGGTTGTAAGTGTCGTTGCACAAGGGCTTTAGTTGCCACAGATAATAGCACGTTTGTGTCGGCGGCTGTTTAAGGAACAGTGTGTTTGTATTCGTTTATCTTGAGGGCGGCCGTGTGGGACAAGTTTGTAATTAATGCAAGTTACTGGTGTGGGTGTGTCGTCACCTTGTATAGCGTGGGATGAGTGCGTCAGGCCGCCTGCTTGAGTGTAAACAAGCCGGAGGCACACTCCACTTGTGCTGTCTAAATGAAATCTTATACATATAAGAGCACACTTGTCTCCATTCTCACTGCGTCCTTCTTTTTCATGTAAATGAGCACTCGATTCATAATATACACATGCAAATTAACCCACCATCGCTACGCCCTCACGTGTCTGGCTTCAGTAAAGCTTAACTACTTCCCCGGCCCCGCGGGGGGTTGGAGGGTCAGATGGCCCCATCCTCCCGTGGAGGGACGGGAGGACCTGGGTGTTGACGGAGAGGGAGGGACACAGCAAGGAGGCTGGGGATGGGACTGTTTGGACCAACTCCTACACTAATAACAACCTACGCCGGACACCTGGCCGTGAGTGTGGACACCGTGTGGCCGGGCAGCGTGAGTTACACTCTGTGATTACAGGGTGACGAGGACCATGGCTGCCATCACTGCCTCCTCGACGGCTCAATCCTAGCGGTGGTGGGGGCCACCTGGCGGCCGGCTGCTGCTAGGGACTTGTTTATGGCCAGTTGCTTCTTTTGCTCGTTAACGTCAGAGAGGGAATTATCTGCTGGGTTTTATGCCTCTCAATCTTCTTTACACATGATGAAATACTTTGATAATTCCCTCCTTTTAGGTCTTCAATTTGAATCTCTGCCTCATCATTTCGTTTCATATATTGTGATTTGATTTCTGCCGGTAACTCCGGCAAGTTTATTGTGCACCCCATGCTCATCTTGCGAGCAGTAGCGCAAAAGGATTACAGGGGTCACAAAGGGTCTTAGTCAGACTCCAGTGGGTTGATATGACATAAGATGTTACAATTCATAACAGGTATTTCATTACATATGTTACATAGTTTCATATGTTAAGTTCTACCTACTAGAAGGTGTTGTGACATTTCCTGCAAAGTTTGGTTAGATCTCTCCATAAAAGGCCTAATTTTTTCACATCCTAAGACATTGTGTTCTAGTTTGTGTCCAAATCTTTGACCACAAACTTTACAATTCACATCATTAACATCTTCAGATAGGCCAAAGCGCCATTAGTACCATTAGCCTAGCCTTAGTCTAGCAGTTACATCTTGTTTTCTGCTGATCTTATTACTTTCCCCATATACAAGTTTTACTTTGCAAATTTCACTGTGTTGGAAAATGTTTCTACTTGTGCTCATCTGAACTCGTCTTCGTGCTTCAAAGAGGTCATTTAGTTCCTTTCTAATTACAGTTTTGAGGCTTCTAAATGACAGCCCAAAGTTGTCTTCAATATCACCTTTACTAAGTGCAAGTTTAACTAAAGCATCAGCTTTGTCATGTTCACGGAGGCCTATATGAGAGGGAATCCATAACAATTTGATTTGAATCCCTTGAGCAATAATGTTTGAATATTTGTCTCTGGCTTCAGAGACCAACATGCCACATTCTGATCTCAGGGTATTAAGGGCAAGTAGTGAAGATAAAGAATCCGAGATAATTAAACTGTCTGTAGCAGAGATTTCTATCAGCTCAAAAGCAATAAGTATGGCAAACATTTCAGTTTGTAGATGCCCGAATGTTTTTTCTAACATTCTTCTCTAATCTATCCCGCTGGCAGCACTGCCTACCCTCCCAGTGGCAGAATCTCGAGAACCGTCAGCATAGATGCACTGGACTATGTTTTCTTCAGTCTGGAGTTTCTGTATATGTTTAAGAGCGCTGGTTTTGGCTGAGCGTTGAAGATGAAGATTATTAGGAATTAGATTCATGGGTGGATAAGTAGGTGAAGTGATGTCAAAGGGAGGCAGGAAATGCTGCTGCTTCCTAATCTTATACAAATTATGTACTCCAAACATTGTCATGTGATTGGCTGTTATTTGGATCCATTTAGATTCACTTGTGCCAAGTCGTATATGGTTTAACAGTTCTTTAGAGACAGCACTATATGAGTCACCCGCAGAAGTTTCATACCTTTCACAAGATTGATTTCAAGTATTCTGTCTTCAGCGTTGGGGATGCTAAGTTCTCTCTGCATGCTGAGTACTTTTGTGGACTTCGAGCAACCAATGTTGATTCTTAAGGCTTCATTTTGCATTTTCTGAAATATGTTGATGCCTTTGCTGTTCTGTAAGACCAAAACTGGTGCGTGGTAATATATTCGAGACCTGATATAAGCTAAGTACATCAGTTTATCAATTCTGATATTTGCGCCACGATTAGGATTGCACCCTGCAACAGCTCTAAGAGCTCTGAGTCTATTTGTGCATTGTCGATTTAGTTTTTGCACCCCAGCTGCAGCCCATGAGACTGAGACACCAATATATTTGAAGGAGGAGACATAGTCAATCGCGTTTCCACCACTTGTCAACTTAGATGGTCCGCTCGTGCCGTTACCAATTCGTTTATTGAAGACCTTAGTTTTATCTGCAGATATGATGAAGCCAAGGCTCTCACAAGCTATGTGTATGCAGTTAAGAATAGTTTGCATATCGCGATGTTTCTGTATGGGAATAGCTAAGTCTGCCTCTACGAAACTGGATGTCCTGTTTAGCTGTCGTAACTTTTTTCTTCTGAACAGTTGCTCCGTTTATACAAGGGACTGATTCGTCCTTGTATGGAGTACTGCTCCCACATTTGGGGTGG
>JAYMFT010013945.1:0-16744 GCA_038088735.1 Panulirus argus | reverse complement strand
CCCATATATATATATATATATATATATATATATATATATATATATATATATATATATATATATATATATTCCATGTTTCTTGGCCTTTTGTTCATATTTTTGTATGAAAATTAGGTTCAGAATTCTCACCCAGTTATGTAAACCATGTTTATCTTGTTGAATCATGGTATAATGAGTTCCACTATACATTTATTCTGCTATTTTTTTCTTTTTTTTTAGGAATGCTCCTACAACATAAGTTGGTGGTTAGTTGCACTTTTCCAACCTCATCTATCTAGACTAGATATGTGAATAATACTAGAATGGTATTTGTGAGATAACATCATCATATGCCAATAGGCCTTGTGTTTTCAGTCTGTTCTGTGTATGTTCAGCGATCAGACATTCCCCATTCTGAGCCCTTTTCATTGTTATGTCCAACACATCTTGTTTCTTTTCTTGTAGGAGATTATGATTTATTATATTTCTAAACAGGCTGACTAAAAGTTGTTTTAATTTTTTCCCAGAAAGACAAATAGCTATTGATCAAGCAGACCATAATGACCAGTTGAATCCTATGCTTGTCAAGTACCCTCGTGCCGCCAACACAGTTGAAAAGTCTCTTTTAACTACTCTTTACTACTGCTGCATGTATCATTGGAATGCTGCTGAGTCACATGTGGGCAGCCCCTTGGGTTTAAGAAAGGCCCACAATTTCACTGACCGACAGATTTTATGGACAGTATTGCGAGGAAGAGCAAGAGTGAATCATTGGCCTCTACCTACTGAACTAGATTCTTGGTTGGGCAGTAAGGTAAGAGTACTAACACAAGGATGATTTTCTCTAGTTCATAAATGCATAAATAATCATTCACACACTGATGTTCCACTGTATTTCAGTTCAAAGAACTCCTTCACTCGGGGTCTTTGATATCATAGTGGAAGATGATAATAAATATCATTTTGTTCATAATTTTGATCTCCTGAGAATTATGAAATTTCAAACACTGCATATGACAATGTCATTATCATGGTACCATTCCAGTGTTGCCTTAAATGAGATTGGCAAATGTAGTAGCTGACCTATATATCTGTTTATGTATTGTATATTTTATTGAAAACTGCAGAATGGCTAATGTAAAACCTTCACAAACAACAGAATGTGTGCTTTTCTACTTCATTCTCAGCAAAAATTCCACTTTCACACAGAGTCCCTTGATTAATCTCTTAGTCATGCTTAACCTTTTGTGGTATCTGTTCAAGTTATACATCGCTTTGCCATTCGTTCTCGCTGACTATCCTCATTCATATTTTCGTTTACATATCTTTACTGCTTTAGCACTATCTGTTTTATCTGTATCTCTGATGCCTTTTCCTACCTGGAACTCCCTCAGAAGGATGGCCATGGCAATAGAGTCTTAATAACTGATAAACTCCTATGCTGCTTCCCATCCTTTATTGCCTTACCCTTAACAGGCCACTGGCAGAGGGCAACTCTAGCAGTGTATGCAGATATCCTACCTAATGATCCAAATGACTACTTCTGCCTAATGCTCCTGCCTAATGTTCCCACCTACTACTTCTAACTAATATTTCTACATCTTAAGTGCTCATAAGAAAGACAGAGAATCTGAATTCTTGAAGAAGCACACATAAATGTACAATAACTGCTGCAGTCAGTGGCTAAGCAAAGAAAAATATAAAAACCCACACATTAAAGACAAATTATCACACAGGTACCTACCTTGTTTTATACAAGACTTGTTGGGGTCTCAGTTTTTCAGGTGCTGAAGACACATAGCAAGAAAGTAATACCAGTTACTAAGAAAAAATGTTTTCAGAGATGCACAGATTAAACATGTCATAGGGAAATAAGGCTAAGCGGTGATTGTTCATAGTTGCCATATCCAAAGTTGTCGAGTAAAGCATTTCTACAAAGTATTTAAAACATGGAACATTCACTTCATTCTCTACAGTTGGAGCCACAGGGACTAAAATTTCTACAAAAAGGCCTGCCAGGGCATGTTTGACATCCTTGTCATGCACTTCCAAGAAGTATTGTGCATATTCTTGCATGAACTGAAATGATGCTTCAGGTTCTTCAATGCGGACTATCTGTAAAGAAATATGCTATTTACACTTCGTGTTCTCATATCAGAAAACTCATGAACACTGTGAATTAAAGTATTCCATGAAGATACATAAGCCTACATGTTCTAATTCAAACAGCCTGATTGCACAAAGAAGCAACTGTAGCTTAGTTACAGACTGAGATATGGTACCATTAAAAGGCTAACATGATGTAATGTTCATGACAGTCAAGAAAGCTTTAGCACTCCATCTTTGTATTTATTTACTTTTTTCATGATACTGTCTCCTACTCTCACTTTTCACCAGACCCACTAACCTAACTTTGCATCATTTATCATATCTGTCTTATGTGTACTTTTTTTGCATTCATAGCAGGGTTAATCATGTAGAAACTTCTTTGAACATATTGATTGTTGACAGACTCTTTCCCAGCAAGTTGTAAAAATCCAGCAACTATGCAGTGAGTAAATTAGGTACTCTTATTGGGGTAGTAGAATTTTTATTAATAAAACAGATTGAGAGATGTTCGGTAGTATGAATGGATATGTGAAGAAAACTTTAGGAATTTTGATGGCAGATTAGTGTTTTGAGGTGTTTGATTGCAAATGTATCATATTAGTATTATTGCAGTAACTTAGAACATTAAGTGGGTTGGATTTTGTATGCCTTAAGAATTTTTACAGTAATTTTAAACGTTAAGTGAGGTGGGTTTTGTATGCTGTGTGATAATGAATGAAGAGATTTAGGATGTGTTATGGCGAGAAGTAGGAAGAACAGTTGAGAATGGTGGTATGCTTGGATAGCTAAGAAATACAGTGAAAGGAATGATTGGTGGGTATATGTTCCCAGGAGAAACTGACAGGCATAAAGGGATACATTAGATATATGTATCAAAGGGTATGTGTTTCAGATACCTGATTTCACCTCAAGGGTTTCCATGATGTGTATTTATTCCAGGGTTTACTTGGAGCACTAGGTTCCATATCATCAGCATTTAGTACTGCAGGGAAAGTGATCTCATCAAGTGTCAAGACAACTCTTCCTATTGATCAAGTGGTACATACATTGTCAGCAAGTGGAGCTCCAGCAAACGTAAGTGGAAATGATGTCTTAAAGGATTTTAATGCAATATGTAATTATACTATGGTTTCTGTTGTGTGACTATGCTGTGAAGTGATCAGACATTTTTATTTTTAATTATAGTCTCCTTCATATCATGATAAGGTATTATTGGACTCTGCCAGCATATGGTTGTGCCACAAGTAGAAAGTTGCCTTTAAGGTTGTATCATCATCAGTGGATGAAAAGGATTACAATCTCATTGAGGAATTTCTCTCTCCAAAGAAGTCTATCAGTTCTCTACTACTGAATGTAGCACAGCCTATAGGCTGCATGGAACCCTAAAAAGTCATCCTGGGGTTATATAGTTAATTAGTCTGATAAGAGTCATTTACAAAACATGGCTTTAGATACCTTTGTTATAGGAAATGAAAAAATGTTTCATTAGATTTTGATACATTGCAAAAATTCTGATAAGAGCTTCTGATGTTCTAAAAGCTTATGAATCAAGTACTCCAAAGGTATAAAGAAATAATGTGTCAGCTTTCAAATTGGGGAAACAAATTGATTTGTTATTTTTCTCAGTCCTTTATTGCTGCTTAAATTGATGCTTTTATCTAAAGATGATAATATGAAAACAAAAAAGTGTTTCAGAAAGAACTTGTATGATTATGTATTATTTCAGCATTGATTTTTACTCTCTGTAGAAACAAAAGGATGCAGCATAAGATGAACAGTTTATGAAAAAGAGAAATTTATTGCCTTGTTTTTTGTAATGGAGAACCCATTATGGAAAATTTCAAATATGTAAAGGAGAATGTAAATTGATGGTAACTGGGCTGAATGTTTTTGTCTTCTATACCTACAGCTTTTCTGTTGACTGTAAGTTTGATGAATGAATCTTAAATTCCTATTTTGTAGCATGTAATGTAAATTTTTAATGAATAGGTATCTTATAATATTAGAATGTCAAGAACATGTTGCAAATCTCAAATGTATGCTGAGAGTATATGCTCTTTATGTTGGTTTTCAGTTTTATATGGTTGAATATCTTTTCCAGTTAACACTTTAATCAAACAATTACAGTTTCATTTTAAGCTTGTAAATGCCTTTTTTTGTAGTTATCTGAAAAATGTCACCCTTACCAAATACAGTTTAACTTTGTAAAATCCACATGCAAGCTACAGGGCCACATGCATCAAAGATAAGAAAGGAACCAGGGTATTATGTTGGAAGGTTCTGTTGAATTTACAGTAAGGGAGTAGGAACATGGGCACTTTTAACGTCAGATACTGAGGGAAAGTTTAAAGACGGATGTATAAGGCAAAGGAGCTTAGTATTATGTTGTGAAAAAGATGGAAGTGGCACCCCAGCCAGCCAGCCAGCATTTGTAACATATTAGAGAGCAATGAATGACTATAACAGAATAAGAAAGGGGGAACAGAGAAACTTTAAAAAGAATTATGGACAAGGTTGGAGACAATCCAAAACTTTTCCAATGACATCATCTGGAGAACTTGTTAGTTAATGAGCAGCTAAAAATACTAAGGAATTCAGGGGTAAGGGTTTTAGAGGATGATGTAAGGATACTTTAGGAGCTGAATGACCAGTTTTGAGGTGTTTTTGTATTTGAAGATGCTATTGCCCCAACACCAATCAGATGGATTGGGGAGGAGGTCTTGGAAAGCATTAGTATATCTAGAAAAGATATAAATTGACCCGCTTAAGGCTCATGGTCCTGATGAAACTTCATCATATGTGCTGAGGACATGTGTAGTTATGTTTGATAAACTATTTTATATGTGGAATAAGGCAAATGTCATACCTTTCTGTAAGATAGGAGGAGACCAGTCTTCCTGATAAACGTTATTTGTCAAGTACTGGAGAATATGATCAGAGAGCAAGTAGATGACTTATTGCAGAGGAAAAACTATCTAAGAAAGAGACAACACAGTTTCAGGGAAGGAGACCATATGTATTGAATCTCTTAGATTTCTATGAGAAAATGAACTTTGTTGTATGCCAAAGAGCAGGCTAATTTAATTTTGAGTAACTGAACTGAATAAAGGCATTGGACACTAACACATAGAAGGTTGATGAAGAAGCCATTTTTTTTTTTTTTTTTGGCAGGAATAATGGGAAGACTCTTTTGGAAGAGAGAAGATTTCTTAGCCGAAGGAAACAAAAGACACATGTTAGAGGAGCCCTTTTGAAATAGGTTAAGGTCACCACTGGTGTGCTGCAGGGTTATGTTCTGGGACTACTGCTCTTTTTGATATATGTGATTGATTTGTTAGAGGGTTTACACTCCTGCCCAAATATGTTTGCAGATGAAGGGAGTAAAAACTAAGGAGAATTACATCAAATAACAGGGGGACCTAGACAAGTTCTGAGGTTAGTCTGATACATGGTTGATGAGGAAGAGACAATGAAAGACCATAATATGAATATCATCTAACAAGGTATAAATTGTATGAATTTGTATGTGATAGGGACTTGGGAGTCATCATCTCCAAACCTTACATATTGTCCCTAGGCATTTAGTTTCCAGTGCATCTACTCAGGTATTTTGTTTTCAAGGCTCAAGACATCCATTTAGTTTGTGAGCATACCTGTTTTTGCCCTGACACAGTTACATCATCCACAGCTTTGACCTGACAAACTCTTACTTTTCCTTCCACAGATTCCTCAATACACCCAAGACCTGAACCCATTTAACCATCCTAAGACATGCTTCAGTCCCCATGGTTCCATTTGCTGTTGCTTCCATTTCAGGTTCATAAACCACTCCACTTTCTCCAGGGCCTCCCCATTCAAACTTACCCTAAAACATAGTTATACCTTACAAGTATGTGAGACTGCTTTTGACAAGGAATTGAATTTTTAAGAAATGGAGAGAGTACTCTTTAAAGGTTATAAAGGATAAAGTTACAGAGGTCTGCAGAGTTTGGAATAGGTTTAAGGAAGGAGAGACATTGAAAAAAATTAGCAAGTCAGCAAGAAATTGAATATTAGAATAAACTATCTTATTTTACAGTTAATGCAAACACAGTTCAGACATTAAAAAATGACAGTGTTTATTTTGAAGGAATCAGGTATGATTAATAAGATTATTTCTTCCAAAAAACAGGAAGGACCATTGCAGCTGATAACCTCATTATAGACCAACAGGTCTCCGATATATGTTTTTACCTTGTACTCCTATGTACCTGTACCACCATCCCCCATCTTACAGTGGTTCATTTTGAGATATTTTGCTCTTAAGATTCTCACGACTTAGGGTATGTCCTCGACTTGCAACACATAAACCTTGTATTTGAGAGAAGTGGAAAAAAAATTCTTTTCTAGTCCTGCACAGAGGCAATTGCAGTAATGTTCCATACACAGTAAAGGCAATTTTTTCAAATACTATGAAAATTATATCTTTTTATGCTTGTTCTTATTATTAACTAGAATGTAATTTTCTTAATGAGATGATATACAACTCAGCCTGTTGAGATTTTTTACAAGTATTATGCACCTTTTAACTTATGTTGCTCTGCCGCCATGCATACAAGATACTCCAGAATAATTTTCAAGGATACTGAATGAGATGTATTGCATTTTTGTAAGTGTTTTTGTCAAACAGTTATGATTACTAGTATCTGTTATCATGTAAGAGTGACACAGTGTCAAAAGTTGATGCATAACATGAGGACACATCTTGTACATTTGTTCTTGACATCGCATATACTGACCAGTACTGGAAAAAGTTTAGGCTTGCAGTGTATAGAAATGAAATGTGGCTGTATGATTTGCTTTGGAGCAGAGGCTGCCATTTCAAGAATTGAATCTCATATATGATTGAGGGGCTCTCACATGAGGTCAACTGCCATCTAAGGATAAGATGTGTAAGGATATTTTAAGGCATTTTTTTTAGTTATCAGGCCTGTTTTAATTATGTCAAGACAAAATGCTATTTGATTCATATCCCAACAACTGGCAAAATATGTTTCACTTTGTATCTTGCCCACCATCAGTCTGCATGTAAACAAGAATATGCTTAATTAATTCTTTGAATTTTGCATGGTATCTGTTATTCCATGGAGAAAAGTTAGGTATTTCATTACATCTGCAGGGAATGTTAGAATACTTAGGGGAATACAAGATGCAAGGTTATTACTCTTGATGTGAATTTAGAGGTATTTTTGAAGTTTGATGGTAGTGAGAAACTCATGGCAGTAATCTACTTATTTAAAGGAAGATATTGAAAGAGGAAGTTACACATCTCAACAAAAGTTTAATGTTGAGATTGGCTTTTAGTATTTAGAGAAGATGTAAGCCAGGACTTTGATTAGTAATTTTGGTCAAGAACATAAGCCTCATTATATTATTAGTATTAATTGCTCAATTTATGATCCTTCAGCTTGCAACAGGATTTCCAGGAACGTGACCCTGTCACAAGGCAGGGGATGGTGGTACACAAACATTACCCTGTCTAACATTTTTTATTGTCTTATGCATAACAGTACTCATATTCAAATCCCTCCGCTTAAAACTTCAGCAGGTTTCACTATTGTTTCTTGATATCATATATGATGGGGTCAGTCTTCAGTTTACCTTTCAACTTTTCCATATCCAGTTTCTTTGGAATTTCAACTATCTGCATAACATTGAATATAAAATGGTTTCTCTTTGCATCCATTTACTTAGCATTGTCATTTGGATACTTGTTGATTACTATTATAAGGGCAAAAACCATAGAAATAATTAAGAAAAGCCAGAACATTACTGCCTTGAATGCTACTAATGACACAGCATAGCATGGGCATAAGGAGAGACTTAACCACCTCTTCAAGCTTGTAAACCAATTTTATGATGTCAGCAATGAGCTGTTCTTTGAAAGATGCAAGAAAGAGCATAGCATAGCATAGAGTTCATAGTAAGAAATCAAGTAGGAAACTTGATACAAGAGATGTAAAGAAGTTTTTTATAGTGTTAGATATGTGAGTGAATGAAATAAGCTAAGCAGTAGAATTGAGAGCTTAGACAGTGCATAGAAGTTTAAAAATTTGTATGGTAATAAAGTTCATGAGATGGGACCACATGAGCATAGAATCCCCTCTTCATATTATATAAATATGATTGCACACACATTTGTCTGTTTTAGATGCAAATTATGAGCATGCAGAAGTCATATCAGTAAGATTTGCAGAAATAATTTTTTTTTCATACCTGCACTCTATCTCTGATGCCCGTTCCCTCTGGGAACTCCCACCAAGGGGTGGCCACGGCAAAAGAGTCTCTACTTGCTCTCTGTTTCCTGAATTAGGATAGAAAGGAAACTTTATCCCAAACATGTAATGTCTTGCTGCAGATCACTTCTTCATTAGACGCTAGAGGCTGGCACTTGTTAATGTTGTGATGTTTCTACTGTCAGTTTATGTACACATTCCCCAAATTTGACCATTGGAACCTTGTTCTATAGTGTTCTATAGTAGACAATAATATTTGGTGTTTAATGAACAGGGTACAGAATAACAGAGTAGAAATACAGAAATAGAAAAATCAAGAAATTGCAGAAATCTGCATGTAATATAATTATTTTCCTTAAACTGTAAGATTTTAGAGGCGTGTGGGGTTAAAGAGGAAGACTGTATGA
Source organism: Panulirus argus (assembly GCA_038088735.1). Taxonomy (NCBI): domain Eukaryota; kingdom Metazoa; phylum Arthropoda; class Malacostraca; order Decapoda; family Palinuridae; genus Panulirus; species Panulirus argus. Next base: position 7,974 of record JAYMFT010013945.1, on the reverse strand, counting down.
AGCACAAAGAGGGACCCATGATATGAAAGGAAGATGAACTTACCCTGATAAAGAATGAACCATTCCACTTTGATGCACCAATAATTTGAAGGTCTGGATATGGATATTTTCTTGGATTATTACAGTACAAATATATTTATGCATTCCAGGTTTGATAAATTAACTGACTTTTTTTTTCCATGTTGATGAAGATTTTGGCAGTATACATAGCCTTAATCGATTCTATGGAGACTCGCCTTAAGATTGCAGTCAACTACAAGTGTCACCAGGCAGTCATTGATGCAAGTAACATTGTGTTTTGTCTTTCGCTAAATGCTCTTTTAACTCCCAGTTTAGTTTAGTAGGTGCACATGTCCACACAACCACCAATGATAGTATCTCTTCTGCCTACTTACTCCCTCAGTGTGTGTCTGCACTTTACCTGCATTTCCCACCCCCCCTTTTTTTTTCTTTCTTAAGACCACTTCCTCGCTCAATTGATTATTAATCATGTTTTCTTTATCTATCCTCAATGGATATTTTACCACCTTAATATTCCATGTTATGTTTTATCATTAGGGAAGTTGTAAAGGAGCTAAGAGTAGAAAAGGTTAGCTTTAAATCTTACATGCAAAACATGAGTAGTGAATGCATTAAAAACTAAAGGCTTCCTATTGATTATGTTCACTGTTGATGAATTTAAGCATCCAGAGGTAACCAACAACTTGATATTACTAAAGTGTTCTCTACATGGTGAAACCTAAATTAGAAAGATGAAGATCACTGATGATATTTGAACTGAAGGAACCTAAGTAGGAAAGGGTGACATTAGGAGCAAGTGATATTTAGAAACTATTATAAGTAGTTGCCATGGAAAGTTTGGTTTTGGATATTGGTTAAGAAAGAAAATAGGTAAAATGTAAGAGCAATGCAAAGGCATAACTCTATAATGTATTTTTAGAATGGGGTGTTAAGACCAGTTGGTTTTAGGGGAGGGGAACAAAATTCCATGTAATGATAAATGTATTAGTAGTTCATTAAAAAACAGACCAAGAAATGAGTTAGAAAGGAGCAAGGAAAAAATCTGGGCCAAGAAATGGAAGAACATTAAGAAACCACACTGGAGTAAAGGATTAGGAAGATCCACCAAAATGAGATCAGAATTATTTTATACTGAGTATGTTAGCATTTGTATTCAAACCGAAAGAGTCAGCATAAGAAGTTAATAGATCTGTCTTATAGAATCTTATTTATCCATTTTTTTTTTAAATGTGTTTGCTGTTTCCTGCCTGATTGAGGCAGCACCAAAAACAGATGACGGAGCCTCAAAGGAAAAATCAGTAATAATAATGTTTTGTGCACTTTATGTCTTACCTCACAGGGATGACACTTGCAAAATGTTTTCTTAAGGTATATTTTTCATGGTAAATCATCACATGTATTCATGCTGTAGAATGGTTTCACTATTAATTGCTATGCTTGGAATTTGCTGTTAAGTCATTTTTCCACTTTGTTTACTTCCAGGTTTACATTGCTCAAAAAGATAGAGATGCCTTAGAAAAATATATGAAGGAGATACCCACGGGCTCTCCAGAGTACCTGAAGGCTGAGAATGCAGTAAAGGTTAGTGAGGCTTTGCAGATAAAAAGTATACTTCTTAGCTTTGTCCACATCTATTTTTATCTCTACCTCATCATTAACTTCACTCCAAATTCCATGGAATAAACCAGGCACATACAGCTTCTCGAATCAATGATGCATAAGCTCAACTCATGCTTTGTATGTTAAAGTAAAACATAAACTTCTTTGCCTACTTCAACACTCTTACTTTTTCACCTTGCTTATTAAGTTGCTTTGTCATGTGAGACCTCTGTCTCCATTTTCATCCATTGCTAAACAATATAAACATTTCATTTGATTCTAAATAATTTCGTTGCTTTACTCATCTGAAATGTCCATGTCTCTGAGTGTATATACACTCAAAACCATATTCACCCCATCTTTCCATCTTCAGTTTGATCTCCCTGTTTTTGTCCTTTCCACTTTTGATAATAACATCTTTGCCTACCTCTTCTCACTCATTCTCTCCATATGTCCAGACCATTGCAGCTCCTCCTCTTCAGTTCTGTTAATTGTACTCTTCTTATTACCACACCCCTTTCTTACCCTGTCATTTCTTTCTCAGTCATCCATCTTCACACTACATGTTGGCCTCAAACATTTCATTGCCAACACATTCACCCCTCTTCTTTATATTCTCATCTGCAGTATATATTCAGCAGGAGCTGAAGTGAGCCATGGGGTCCCAGTCGTGGGTACTCTGAAGAATGTGCAGAAAGAGAGGTCTTTAATTCCAAAGATGGTGTGTTTGATGATATGGTAGTCCTTTTGGTGCTGTATGGAAATGAGGCTTGTGCCTTAGGCTGAAATGTAATGGATGGTGGATGTGTTGGAAAATAAGTGTTTGAGGACAGTATGTGCTCCCAGAACCTTCACCTTCCCACCCTAAGTCTCACCTAAGCTTCCATGGTTTCATTCACTGTCATGTCCAATCTCAGTTATGTAAAATCTTTACTTACTTTGTCTCTTTGTGCTGTTAAATCTAATAACCTTGCTTTTATTTGCATTAACTCTGAACTTTCTCTTTTCTCTCACACTCCCAAACTAAGACACCAACCTCTCCAGTTACTCATTTCAGTCTGCTACCAGTGCCATGCATGCCTGCCCCTTTCTCCAAGGGCATTTCATTTACCTTCTTATGAATTTTGGAGGAAGTAAAAAAACCCTGTCTTTTAAAATTTACCAGATCATAGTTATTGGGAAAGACATGAGAATGTAGAGAGTTCCAAAGCTTTGATGTGTAGAGAAAGAAGCAGTTATCAAAATAGCTCACCCTTGAGTTGCCGATGGCCACACGGTAATCAAGTGATGCAGCAGCTTGCAGAGTATTGCATGTCCAGCTAATGATGTGAGCACATAAGCAAACAGCTCTTGGGCGCAAAAACCAAAGTAATACCTACAGAGGAGGGAAAGTGAACCAACATTGCAGTATAGGACAAGAGGGTCAAGTTTGGAAGTTAACCTTGGACAGGCTTTAAGATAGATTTAGAGGACTAGGCTGATGATTCTGAATTATTTAATGATAATATCTTCAAATTGTGTGGAGAGTGATTTTGTGGTCACTGGCTCTTTCAGCATCGAAAGTTGTCCAAGATGAGAGGCAGGAAAAGATATTCTAGCAAAAGTGGAGACAATGTTGCCAGCATTCACCTGACTTTGACAACACTGTTTGTGACTGGTTTGGCTGGTAAATTTACAAACATATATGGTTTTCCTTATGAAAAAATGTCAACAAATCACATTGATTGCAGCAAGAAAACCTTTATTATTCAAAATAAAACATTATGATATTCAAGGATCAATATTTTGGTGTAAAATGAATGCTGAGACATACGCTGTGGCAACTCATATGATACTTAGGCTTAAATCCCACACTTTTGAATGCATTTTGCTGAAACAACTACAAAATTTCTGCGCATTAATACAGTGAAAGTAGTAGACAAAATGTACCTCTGACTTTTTTCTGTTATTATATGCTTATCTTTGAAAATGCAAGGTGAAAAACATTTTTTAAACAACTTGAAAACTGTGAATTTTGATTGTTGGAAAGAATAACTTAGCAGGACATTAAGGGGTTAAGAAGTTATATTCATCTGTGTGTATATCCCTGATGCTCATTCTGTTTGAGAGCTCCCTTGAGAGGCTGGCCGCAGCAAAAGAGTCTCCAGAACTGGTGAACTCCAGTGCTGCTTCTAAGCCTTTAGTGACTCACCCTTAATAGACCAATAGCAGAGAGCAACTCTATCACATTGTTTTCAGAGGCTCCTACCTTATGTTCCCACCAACTACTATTACCTTATGTATCTCCCTGATGTTCCAGCCCACTATTTCTGCTTAATGCTCCCAGCTAATGTTCCTACCAACTACTACTACCTAATGTTTCTACCTGCTGATCCTGTCTAATGTTCCTACCAATGACTCCTATCTATTGCTCCTACCATTTTGTCAAAAGGCAGGGCTAGTACATAGCACTTACAGCAGAAATAACTAGGAGTTAGGAAGAATGAGTTGTGTGAGTTAAGTGTTGTCAAGTGTTATGTGTGACAAGAAGAGGTCGTATGTTTGTGGACAGAATGCCGGAAGTCCACATGTTTGTGAGGCTTAAAGAAAAGACAGCTAGCTACCTGGATCAAAGGAGTGCAGTTTGACAACTACTGAACCGCTGGCTCACTCTGCAGCAATAACTAACCCTCCCAGTACCCAGGCAGGTAGTACAGATAATATACCTCCCTGATCGATGGCTACCTACCAACTACATTTATTTGTTTATAAGCACACCATGCACTTTTTTCTTTCCCACATGCATTGCATTTTGGAAAAGTATCTCATATGTTGTCAGGATGCAAGTATCATTAGCATCCACACTGAACTTGTTCTGTGATGACATCTGTTGCACTTGATTTTTGTTCACTTGATAATGGCTTTCTTAAGATGTTCTTAAAGTTTTTCTATGCCTGGAGTATTCTCTTTGAAGAAGCCCAAGAAGAGATTAACACATTAAGTTAGAGAAGACTTGAAACTACTGAAACAAGCTATTGGCCCTACACTCTGTCCTCATGCAGCCATGTTATTTATACATTCACGTGATGTCAGCCTCTCCTCATGCAGAAAGTAACTGTATGTTAATTTAGTATTGTAATTTTCAGCATTTTATTTTTAACCCTTAAATATCTCACTCAGTTTTCCTTTCACCCCTCAGAATTAATGTTAATAGAGTTTTTAAAAAAAGTATTTAACATTACAGTTCCAAAAAATGTATAGAAACAAACAAAAAAAAAAAAAGACTTCAGAAGTATATTTTTTGCACTAATTTCTCTTTAATGATATGTAGAAGTTTCATAGATGTTTCAGCACAATGTACTGAAAAGTGCAGGATTAAGGCCTGTTTCAAGGGAGCTGCCACTCAACGTGCTTTATCATTTACTTTTCTTGTTTTGTAAAATTGAGTCCTGATTGTTATTATGTTTAATCTCATAAAATAAATCTTCTCATGTTTTAATCAGTTTGATTCATTGGTAAATTTTTCATAAGGGCAAAGCTATAAAAGTTTGTAATATTACCCCCTGCATCAGCCAGAAACAATGTTGTCAAGGTCAGGCAGGTACCAGGAAAACTGCCTCAAATTTTGCTAGAAAACCATACCATCTTCTGCCTCATGATGATCAGCTTTCACTGCTAAAAGAGTTAGTGTCCATAAAATCACTCTCTTCATTATCCGAATTTATAATCATTGTCAAATGAATAAGGATTATCTTCTGCCTGGCTAGCCTGGCCAGAAGCTGCTCAGTTTCCTTCTTAGAAAGTTCACAAAAAAGTGCTACCATTGGTGTGTTTGGAAGATGACTGTTAGGAACTGCATCCCTCTTTTACTGAGGAAACATCTTTGTTTATCCTAAATTTGATCATACCAGCCTGAGGAAGACAACCCTTGATTTAAGTAAGGGATACCTGTAGGTACATTTTTTTGCATGCATTGTGTGACTTTGGAATTGTTATGTGTGGTCTCCAGCCCCACATATGTTAATCCATCAACTTCTAAAAACTGCATGATGAAGGGCAATTGTGTAGTTTGGCTTAAATACATGCTTTTCAGTGTCTCCAAACTAATCTTTTTTCAATATTACTTTTTCATTTTTTTCAGAGTGTTCGATGGTAAAACTGAATGAAAGTTATACTTCTCCAATGAGATGTGGTGCATGAAGGTAAATAGGTAAAAGTATTAGTATCTTAAAACCTATGCTGATCTGTAGATTTTTGTGGAACCTGTGGTAATGTTAATGACTGCTGAGCCACTGACCCATGCTTAATCCACATCTCTTCATACTTGCATTGATTGTTGGGTTATTTGGTACCAACATCAGTTATGGTAAAGTACTACAGCTTACCATGTCTGGCCAGCTCCAAGCAAATGAATTAGTTCTAGTTTATGCAGAGGTGGTCATCAGAAACATTGTCCTCACAGACTGACCCTTATCCCACCTAAATATGGTACTTTACTTATACTTCATTATTCAAACCCCTAAAAGTAAAATTAAGAAATTTATTAAATGTAATCAAATAAATATTATTTTTGTAATAGATTAGGCATTGCAATGATTTTCTTGTATAAAAATCTGCTCCGACAGTGAAGAAATAGGCTTTCATGAAGTTTGATCTCCAGTAGATGCATGACAGAGCCATTATCATGTTTCAGCTTATGAATAAAAGTGAATGCCTAAGAATAATGTTTTATTATTTTCTGTCTGTCTTTTGATAGTGGAAAGCACTCAGTTGTATGGCTGGTTGTATGAAATCTCTATTCTTAAATGCAAAAATAAGTAATTTTGAGTGTATGCTGTATAACTTTTGTTGTAACACACTATTTTTTATTCATAAGTACCCCAGTTTCTATGAGAGTCACAGTGTTACCCAGGACCTCTTTCTAAAGGCCCCTGCAGCCCAAGGATGCACTACTTCCAGTAGCAGGGAAATGTAGCCTCCTTTGGAGTGAAAAGTTTCTTTGCTAAGACTGTACTACCAGTGATACAGCCTTGCCCTGCAGTATAACCTTATGCAGGTGGAGCCCAGTAACACCTTGTAATGCAGTTACACAGAAATTTCATTTTCTATTGCATTTCACCCATATTATTGTCTTGCTTATATTTTTCTTATTTTTACTCTTGATTGCCGTTTCCCACCTTAGCAAGGTAGCGCCAGGAACAGATGATGAAAGGCCATATCCACTAACATCCATTCTCTAGCTGTCGTGTAATGTACCGAAACCACAGCTCCCTATCCACTTCTAGGCCCCACAAACCTTTCCATGGTTTACCCCAGAAGCTTCACGTGCCCTGATTCATCAGTTGAGAGCATGTTGACCCCAGTATACCACATTGTTTCAATTTACTCTATCCCATGTATGCCTTTAACCCTCCTGCATGTTCAAGCCCTGCTCACTTAAAATCTTTTTCACTCCATCCCTCTGTCTCCAATTTGATCTCTCGGTTCTTGTTCCCTCCACTCATGACACATATTTTCTTTGTCAACCAATGTATATTTTGAATTTTTTCAACATCCATATAAGGGAATAAGGTGGTTGATTGTAAATACTGATTGACTGTTTAACTTCATGAACTAAGGAAAACACTTTTCAACTTCTTAAGACAAAAGGTAAATAAGAAAGGTTTAGACATTCGTTTTGATCGGTTGAAAGGATTTATGATGCTTTGATCTGATTGGCTAAAACACGTTATGATGATTCCTTGTAGTTGGCTTATTCTATCCTTGTTGTTCACAATATAAGGTCAATCTGAAGCTTTTACTGTGTTTAGGGAAAAACAAAAACAAAAAACTCACAGCACTATAGTTAACAGTGGCTGTTACTTGGTAGGATTACCTGTAGTGTTTGTAAACAACTTAGAAAAATTGGCAGAAATGGACTAGATTGTTCAGTAATGTTTGCAGCAGTGTGTGGACAGTTAAGAAGGGTTGGCAGCAACATCTATTAAAGTCACAGGGTTTGGCAGATGTGTTTATACAATTCAGAAGGGTTAGCAGCAAAGTATTATATACAGCTTGGAAGGGTTGGCACAATGGGTTGATAACTTGGAAGGGTTGACAGAAGTGGCTGGATTCTTTTGAAGTATTCACAGTAGTGATTAGCCAATGCTTAAAGCTCTGGCCGTAAGGTAAGGGTTTTACAACTGATAAACCACAGTGTTTTTACTGGATCAGTGCTGTTATAATGAACCCATTATAATGGCAATGAGTTTGCATGACCAGGAAAAATGAGAATTATATATATATTTTTTTTCCATATATATTCGCCTTTTCCCGCATTAGCGAGGTAGCGTTAAGAACAGAGGACTGAGCCTTAGAGGGAAAATCCTCACTTGG
>JAYMFT010013934.1:0-16745 GCA_038088735.1 Panulirus argus | reverse complement strand
AAGAAGGATACAAAGTTTGTAGAATTAGGGGAGCAGTAGGCGAAACAGAGGACAAGTGTGGTAGTAAGGAGACAGACTTTGAGCCACATAACATCAAAGTTTGGGGATTCAAGGTCCTTCAGGCATGCAACAGGTGCATTTATGTTGGAATAAGCACAAACACCACCTTTGAAACGGAAATGCGAGTGGAGATTATAGTTAGATGTGAAAAAGGGACTAATAAGAATATCATTAGACAACTGTGTCTCTGACAGAAGTAAGATATTAGGAGAGGTACTAAACAGATGGTGTTCAGACAGATGTATGTATTGTGCATAGATGTATATACGTGTGTATGTGAGTGGACTGATCTTTCTTTGTTTCCTGGCGCTACCTCGCTGAAGTGGGAAACAGCGATCAAGTATAATAAAATAACTGATTTTATATTATCTTATTATGAAATCTGTAAGCGAGTATTTAAGGATTTTATACTACTGATAACATCAATAAATTGAACTCGGTGAATTTATAAAATATCTTGATCTGTCCCATACATATCTGTTATATACACTAATCATGACTAAAGTGTAAAAGTACACAAAACTTGTCAAAACAATATGCTAAAAACTAAATACTAATACTAATGAGATGGCTGAGCCTGTTTTTTGGCAACAAGTTCATTAATATATGGGGAAACTTTAGCAACTGTACAACTAAGATCATGTTCAGGTGTTTTGAGATTTGATCAGTGTTTTGATTTCCCCTATAGTACTGGAAATGTTGACTCACATAGCCATGCTGATGGAAATAACACCAGTGCTCGAATAGCAGGTTCAGCAACCCGTTTGTATTGGTTTCACATCCAAAAGAAAATATAAATTTACTATAAATAACAAAAGCAGTAAATGTAAAGACAATGAATATCCTTAATTAATAACAAATGTATTTGAATGATTGTGTGATTGAGTAAGTAGTTGTGTTTGTGTGCATGTGTGGAGCTCGAGGGAAAGAGTGTCATGTGTGATAGCTGATGTTGTATGTGGATGAAATACGCTATGTGGCAACTCTCTTGGCTTCCCAAGTGAGTTGCCAACCGTAGGCCAACTCAACAAGAATCATAATTGGAGGAAATAATTCTTTTCTTAGCATGCAATAACTGTTGTTGAGATATGAGTAACAAAATTCTTAATCCTAAACTTAAATATCTGAAATTAATGTGGTAAAAAAAAAAAAAAAAAAAAAAAAAAAAAAAAAAAAAAAAGGAGAGAGAGGAGAAAGATTTCAAGGTCAATTTATTCCATATTTCTATTCGCTATTCCTGGTGAATGATAGTCCTGTATTTAAAGTTTTTTCGCTATTTCATTCTAATGTGTAATTTTTTTGCTTGTTAATTTTATATACAGTATTGTATGTATTCTTAGTAATCTAATCTTGATTCCAAACTTTATTTTCATTATAACTAGGGAAAATATATTGATTTTTGAGTAATCCTGCTGACAGACAAACAAAAAAATGTATAAATAAATGAACTCCAGCAAAAAAAAAAAACTCCTGGATGAGGAAACTACATCATAATATAAATCTTTCTGTAAGAAATAAAAGTAATTGACAAATATGAGTATGTCACCTGAAAAATTTTACGCAGCTAACTTTGCTCACAAATGACACCAACGCACCTCTCTGGTTAATGCTTGTAGACAACAGAAGCAGAGAGCTGCTGTCTACCCTCGTATGAGTCTCTAGACTAGACTAGAATGCATTCAAAACACTTTCGGTGTGATTTTTATAAGTTTATTCATTTTGAAGTCCTACATTTACATGTAACTTTGTAACATGTAAGAAAGAGGGAGGAGAGCTTGCTTAATTGGCTGCCCTCTTTATCAGCTGATTTGTAACAAGGGTGTTCTATACTGCTTATGTTCTACATTACTCATAGTGTACACTGTACAGCAGTGTACACCATGGTTATACTCTCATACCCCTATGTATCCCTTGAGAAGTGCAAATGTACCCCTGGGTACCCCAGGTTGGGAACCCCTGCCATAGACCCTTCAAGCCCATGATGCAACTACAGTACTATAAAGAAGACACTAAGCACTTACTACTCAACTGACCTGCAATCTCTACACACAGAAGCAGACAAAAATCATCACAATACTTTATGTCCTGTAGTCCAGACTGGTGGATGTGTCCAGCTCCCTTAGTGCTGCAGGAGCCTCAAAGATATAGAGACTCCTGGAGCAGAAAGTAAGTATACGCTAGCCTAGACACATACAATTACAGTTCCATTACAACAATGTTCTAGGCCATTTCATTTAAGGATCTGATACATGTAGCCAACAGTGTGAGCTACGGTTCTACATACTATACATAACCAAAACTCTGTTGAGGTTCTGCAGTCCAATGATGGACTGTAAGATATAAACTGTCCAACTCTGTTCCTATAGTGTATCACTGGTATAACAGAAGAGTCATAGGAACATTACACATCAGTGTCAGTCTTTGTTTTCTCTACAGATGAGTGGGTAAGGGTTGATCTACACAAAAAACATTTATCAAGCACATACAGCAGTATCTATCTATATATATCTATGACACCTGTTCCCATTGGAAACTCCCTCAAGGGGATGGCCACAGCAAAAGAGTCTCCATATCTGTTGAGCTCTAGTGCTACTTCTTAGACTTTAGTGTCTCATCCTTAAAAGCCCACTGGCAGAGTTTTTAGAGTCTCCTACCTAATGTTCCTACCAACTACTACTACCTAATGTGTCTATCTAATATTCCTACCTAATGCTAAAACCAACTACTACTACCTAATTCTCCCAGCTAATGCTCCTACCTACTACTTCTACCTTATGTTTCTACCTAAAGCTCTTGAATAATATTCCTACCCAATACTTCTATCTATTGCTCCTATCAACTTGCCAAAAGGCAGGGCTGGCACAAAGCACTCACCACAAGAAAATCTAGAGTTGGAAAGAATGAGATGAGTGAGTTAAGTATTGTCAAATGTTATTTTTGACAAGGAGAGATTGTATGTTTGTGGACAGAATACCAGAAGTCCACGTGTGTGAGGCAGAAAGAAAAGACAGCTACCTGGGTCAAAGGAGTTCAACTTGACAACCACTGAAGTGCTTGCTCACTATGCAGCCATCACTAACCCTTCCAATACCCAAGCAGGTTGTATTGTTAATATACATTCTTGGTTGGTGGCTGCCTACAAACTACCACCTAAGGTAACTAAAACCACCAAAGTTTGGTGGAAGTCATCAAGTGAGATATTTTTTGACATAGGTTGATTACATCCCCACATATGCACAACACTGGGACATGCCTTATGGAGGACAATTATTTCACAAGGCCAAAAACACAGTACTTGCACCATTAAATACTGTATTTTCATTAAATGCTGTAAGACAAATCATTAAGGAAAAGTAATCAAATAGTATTCTAACATACTTCATGATAAACCTCAAAAACAGAAACACAGGAAAAGTATCACATTCCATGACGAGAAACAAAAATAGTCAACATAATATAAAAGAAAATAAATAACTGAATGGGCTTATCCATCAACCACAACAACAACAACAAAAAAAAAAAAGGTGCCTATCAAACTAAAACAAAGTTAAAACATACAAGAAAAATACTCTGTATATAATTTATAAAGAAAAGATTTTAAAGCTCAAGAAAAACATCATAAACTGCTGCACTAATACAATGAACTTATGAGCATCTGACTTATCTAGCCAACCAGATACACTAACATGCCATGGAGCTCTCAAGAGCAAATTATTTACTGCTTGTGTCTTCATGCAACAGACAAGGATATGTATTCAACACTTGAAAACTGGAAATGAAGGTCACAAGGAGAAAACACTGCAATAGTCAACAGGTCTGCACTGCAGCAATGTGGGATGGAGGCCAGAAGGCACCACCTGCATCAACATGTTACTGGCTAGAGGGAATTGCTATATGGTTTATGGCTCTATGTGAATGAGCAGTAATTAGTCACACATAGATCTCATTTAATGGAATGGATGAATTATGATGGATGTACTCTACTTTGGGGTACCGATGGTATTCCAATCCCCACCTGTAAGCCAATGTTTGTAGGATTCTGTGCAGAAGTGAGAAACACAGTCAATGAAATCATATAATTTCATTATAAAATTACAAACACCATCCATTCTTCTGTACACACAAGAGTCACTGAAAGATCATCTAAATGTCGTTAAAATCCTCACTCCTTTAACCCTTCTTTTACGAAGAACAATGATATTTTTGCTACTGAAAAAATACATAAATAAAATGGTATTCAAATGGAGGCTTTATTAGAATAATTACCTGAAAAGCAGCTGCGGTTAGCTGGGAATGCCTTGGTAAACTCTCGTCCAGTTTCTAAAAGATTGTGAAAGAAAATTGAGCACAACTGTCGAACATACAAAACTGTCTTCCCCTCCAACCTTAACCGTTTAAGACCAGCCTTCAAGATAGCTCCTCTGTGACCTAAGAACAAATCACAAGCCTGAAAAGACAAAAGTTCTACATCAGAGATAAAAAAATGGGGGGAAGAGAACCTGAGATACCCAATGAAAATCAATTTTCCCATCTGTCATGAAGAATATTAATGAAAGTGAGACTGACTTACAAGATTATATGCCTCTTGATTATATGAAATATTTGCATAGAAAAAAGCCAGTTTTATTCACTTGGACAAGTACATCTTCATTAAAGTTTCTTGCACACTCTATCCTAAAAATGTTTCTATTCACCACAGCTCTGAATGCACTTCCACTTCTTACCTTTTGCAACAGTCTACATTCAACTTCAACATTCTCACTTCCATTCCAACTAAATTTTATTCCTATACATTTAAAAGTTTCTACAACTTCATCATCACACAGACTAATCTTCCAATCCATTCTCCTATCCTTTTCAAAACATTTTCTTTCTTTTATTCACTTTCATTTACAGCATATAATACTACTGCTCACCAAAAATGTGATACAATCAATACTAAGCCACTTGACACACTGCTATCAAATTAGTGGAATATTAACTAAATCTTTAGTGAATCTAAGATATTTAAAGGCCCTTTCTGCACATTTTTGGATTAACCTCAAGGAATTCAAGTGATTTCAAGGACCATATTACATATGAACTCTCCCTTTGCAAGGCTGTATCATTGGAAGTATCGTCTCATCAAAAGACTCCTCACTCCAAAAGATTCAGAAGAGTGTCCTATCCTCTTATATTTTACAGTGCTGGGTAACAAACACACATATATATAAATACAATGTTTGAATTCCTTATCTTTAAGAATTACGATACATGTACTTGTACCTGAACCGTACTGTATCTTTCTTGACATTTCATTAAGAATATTTTGTGGCACTGAGGCTGAGAAATCTTCCCCAGGGATGAAACCCCCCCCCTCCCTTATCTCATCGTATAGTAAAATGGGATTCACAATCCTGTAAATTTACTAAGCTGTCTTTTCCAGGAATGTATCTTGAATGTTAAATGGAGACTATATGTGTCTTACTTTTATTCACATCCTTTCTTAGCATCCTCCACCTACATACAACATCAAAAAGATGCACTATTTTTCCAAGATTAAGGTTTAAGCTAAGAAAACTGGTGCAAAACTTAACCTCAGAGTAACAGAGTGGAAGTTGCCACAGTTGCTCTATACTGATGATACTCTCATGTATTTCTCCATCCATAAAACCACTGAGTAATCATGGTGAAATCAAACAATCTTGATACATTTCCACATTAGTTTCAAACTGCTCATTCATACCACCAGTTATTCTTACACAGGAACTTCTTCCAATATGAAAGCTCTTGTCACCACTCAAAAGTCTCCCCTGTACACCACATAGAGTCAGAACTTCCACAAGCACTTTCCTGTTCACTGTATCATATACCTTTTCTGAGTCCATAAATGCTAAATCCACATTTTTTCTTCAAAACCCTCTCTTTTATGGGTCAAAACTCTTTCATGCAGCAACCTTGGGACCTGACTCATACTGGGTTTTGGAAAATTTTCAGTTTTGGGTAGTCATACCTGTGAACTAACACTACATATCTCAAACAGGTGCTTTACCAAAGTCCTCTTATCCAATTTCTTCAAAATTTCTACTTTCCTTAGTACACGTAGTTCTATGTTTATGCTGTTCCCACTTACACTGTTTCAACAGGGTGTCACCAAAATATAAGTATCATGGGAAAAATTTTGATATAGATATTTTTCCCCAATAATGTTACTTTGAAAATTCAAAATGTTTAGAAACTAATTTGTGAATCCACCTTCCCCTCTCCATCATCACATATACGATGAATTCAATATCAATGAGATGAGACGTATCTCGAGAAAAACTGCTGAAATATCCTTTTCCTTTTCTGATGTGTTCATAATGACACAGGACATTTTTTATGTGGCAGCCAACATCAAGTGATATTCTCTTTAAAAATGGTGACTGATAGCAACTGATGTTCTAATTTTTCCTGCCCCTTTAAATATCCAGATGAAACTGTACCATCAGAAGCCTTCATATGTTTATTCTACCTATATAAAGGCACTTGAAAATATTCTGTTCTCAGTAGCCATACAACCACCACCATAAGAGCATAGCTGTCAACCTGCACATTGTGTGAACACATAGACCCAACAGAAAATATGTAATTTGTTGGAGAAGAATAAAGGAGAAATGTGAAGAAATAATTAGCTGGAGAGTGATTTTAGCAGGACTTTGTTAGAAGGGGGAAGGCCTGCTCAGAAGGGATCTTAGTGATCTGCTTCTGAGAAATATTACATAATGACTGCTAACTTTCTCTTCATGTAATCCTTGGGTGATAGAGGACTTTGGTAACAAATGACAAAGTAACTTTTTTCTCATACTTGATCACCATTTTCTCTGTTAGTGGGTAGTGCCAGGAACAGACATGGAAAGGCCACATCTACTCACATCCACTCTCTAGCTGTCAAATGTATAATGCAACAAAACTATCGCTCCCCCTCCACAACCAGGTCCCACAGACCTTTCCGTGGTTTACCCTGGATGCTTCACACAAACTGGTTCAGTCCACTGACAGCACATTGACCCCTGTACACCTCATCATTCCAATGCACTCGAACCTGTACATATCTTTCTCCTACCTACATGTTCAGGCCCTGATTGCTCAAAATCTTTTTCACTCCATCCCTGTTCTACTTGTTCCCTCTACTTCTGACAGATATATCATCATTCATTCTCTCCACACGTCCAAACCATTTCAGCACATCTTCTCCAGCTCTCTTAATTACACTCTTTATATTATTATACCTCTTTCTTACCCTTTCATTACTTACTCGATCACACCACATATTGTCCTCCAACATTACATTTTCAATATATCCACCCTTCTCCACATAGCCTTATCTATAGTCCATGCCTCTGATATATATAATATTATTGGAAATATTCTATCTTCAAACATACCTATTTTTGCACTCCCAGATAACCATATCTTTAAACATGCCCATTTTCCCCTTCCAGATAATGATCTCTCCACACATTCTTCAGCAATCCCAGATCCTTCATAAAGCATTCCTATCAACCCTATCATATCCTTCTTCCAGATCCATGAATGCCACATACAAATCCATCTGTTTCTCTCAAAAGTTTCTCACACACATTCTTTAGAGCAAACACCTGATCCACACATCCTCTACCACTTCTGAAACCACACTGCTCCTTCCCATTCTGATTCTCTGTACATGCCTTCTTCCTTTCATTCACTACCCTCCCATACAACCTACCACGTACACTCAACAAACTTTTAACTCTGTAATTTGAACATTCACCTTTCTTCCCCTTACCTTCACACAATGGCACTATACATGCATTCTCCTAATCCTCAAGCACCTCACCACGATCCATACAAACACTGAAAATTCTTAAGTTTCAACACCACAGTGATCCCTTTTCTTATAAAATTCAACTGCAATACCATCCACTCTTATCACCTTGCTACATTTCAATTTACATAAGGCTCTCACTATCTGTTCTCTCTTCACCAAACCACTCTAAATGACTCTCTTACTTTGCATACCAACCTGATCCAAACATCCTAAATCCGCCACCCTATTATCAAATACATTCAACAGTCCTTCAATCACTTCAATATTACCTGTTATCACTTACCCTTCATTGATGCTCCTTTTGTTCTCTTGATTTTTACACATTATCAACTTCCTTCCAAAACATCTTATTCTCCCTAAAATTTACTGATACTCGCTCACCCCAAGTCTTATTTGCCCTTTTTTTAAACCCCTGGATCTTCCTCTTGACCTCAATCATTTGCTTCCTTTCCTGTAAGTACTGCCCAAATGCCTCTCTTTTTCATTGGTAACTACTTTTTCATGCCACCACTCATTACCCTTTCTAACCTGCTCACCTCCCTCCTTTTGCATGCCACATACATCTCATGCACATGCCAATACTGATTCTCTAGATACTTCTCATTCCTCACTACTGCCCTTCCTTCATTTACTCGCATCTTTTGCCATTCTGCACTCAATCTCCCCTGGTATTTCTTCACACAAGTCTCTTTTCCTCCCTCACTCTCACAACTCTCTTCTCACCGATATTGTTTCCTCTTTTCTAAAAACCTCCACAAATCTTTACCCTTGCCTCCACAATATAGTGATCAGACATCCCATGAGCTGCCCCTCTCAGTCAATCAATATGTAATCCAATAATGTCACTGAACATCTCTCCGACTCACGTAAGTATACTTGTGTTACTATAATCTTGCATGTATTATTTTTTCAGTCTCTCCAAGAATGCAAAAATAGCAGAATCATATTTTTTGGCTCATAAAAAGGTGCATAAAAATATCAAAATATCAAGACTTAACCGTTCCTAGTTTAAGAAATATACTATCTGCCAGGTTGGCCATTTTTATACAAGCAGGTTACACAAAATTTCATTTTGCAACTTTTCTGTTTATATGAATTGGTGCAGAAAAACTACCAAAATCAGTTTTTTTTCTTATAACTTTTGATACACATATGTAGCTTAAAAAAAGATGGGCTGCTGTGGTGGGCACTATGGATGGGGTGGGCACCATACATTTAACAAGTCCTCTAGAAAAGGTGAACTATCATCAATCGTGATCACTAGTACGTTACCATGTCCTGGCAGCTCCAGTG
The DNA here is from genome assembly GCA_038088735.1 of Panulirus argus. Taxonomy (NCBI): domain Eukaryota; kingdom Metazoa; phylum Arthropoda; class Malacostraca; order Decapoda; family Palinuridae; genus Panulirus; species Panulirus argus. The sequence goes on along the minus strand of JAYMFT010013934.1, from coordinate 7,564 downwards.
ACTTTTCCTGTTTGTGTTGTTGCGTATGGCCAGCCAATAGATCCTATGCCCTTTAAAGTCTAGAGGAAAACTTCCTGCATCATCACATCAAATAACATGCGAGAAATGGGGTAATGATACACCCTTTCTACCTCACCTTGTCTTTAGACATTGTAGCATGGAAACAGTACATTTTGAAGTATGATATTCCTAATGGAATGAGTGACCATGAAGTGCATGTATTTGAATATATGGTGGAGGATGCAAGGGGGAGGATCAGAGGGGGCAAAGGAACCAAAGACAGTGAAGTCATAGCAAATATGTGTAACTGATCAAGATCTTTGAATGTACTGATTGGGAAAAAGGGGTTTCCTAAATGAGAGTATGGACCAGTGCTACAAAAACAGTCTGATAACTAAAATGAACAGGTCAAAACGGGTGCCTCTGGTGGCCAATAAAGGAGAGTGATCAACAAGGAAAGAGATATGGTTTAATGAGAAATATCATACGGTGTGTGAGCTCAGGGATGTAACATGGAGATATTCATGATACTGCAGCACGCACAGATATGAAAGATACAGGAGTGCAATAAATGAGTACTACAGATTAAGGAGAAAGAAGCAGAGATCCTTAAAAAGCATTCTGGTAAAAGTTAAAACCAATCTAAAATTTTCCATAAGTTCTACAGCAACAAACTCTCAGTTAAAGAGGAGTTAATCAGGTTAGGGGACTTGGATGGAAGAATTCTTGTGGATGACAAAAAAGTTTGTGGAATTCTTGAGGATGAAAAAGAAGTATGTGAGGGTTTTAATGATCAATTCAAAGTGTTTTCACCGTGGAGGGTAATCAAATGAATACATATGGAATAGAGTATGCCAATGCATACAAGATCTCTTGAGCTGTCTGTGAAATGAAACAAGCAGCAGAAGCTTGTGGCAAGCCAACTAAGCCTAGCTACTGATCAGGAACTGTGCCCCTTAAATGAAATTGAAAGATGTTGGAACACTGAATAAAAGATGTTTAACATTCACTTGCCTAAGTGCAAAAATCTGATCTTGACATCCTCTTCCATTCCTAAATCAACCTTGTTCTTCACCAACAAGAAGTTTACTAATCCTTAAAACATAATCAAACACTATCCTACAACAGAATTTGTCAACTATGCAAAGACTTATCTTCTACAAATCTTAAGGTTACTTTTACTCTCCTTTCCTTCAGAAAGGTACCCGATCAATTTTTCAGGCTTCCGTACATACTTCCTAGCTCTAATCCATTGGCTTCACCTTTACTCTTCAGCATTTTGCTCACCACTCCATCTGTGCCCACAGCTTTCCCATTCTGTGACCCTTTTGGTCTTACATTTGGTCTATTTCTGTTTTCCCCTATCGAAAGATTTTTAATACATTCAAAAGACTGAAAGAAAAAAGAAGCTGCAATCTCTTTACATTTCCTCAATGGTATAACAGTTTGGGAACCTACCTGTGAACCTGTTATCAACATATAACTGTCATTACAGGGCCCAAATAAGACTTCATTATCAACATCATCATATTCTTCCACATCAATACTTTCCACCCAAACTACAGATCATCTCTTCCCATATCACTGCATGTTTATGTCTGCAGCAGCCAGACATGTGGGTATCACTCTAGTAACTACAAGACGAGTTCCAAAAAGGGTCCTTATGCCATAGCATTTGTAGGGTAACCTGCAACAGTGAGATTCTAGAGGAAGATTCATTACTGTTGGTGACATACATTATTTACAGATCATGGTTACTTCAGAGATTTGAAGTGACGAGGGAAACACTGGCATGCATCTCATGTGTGTAGGACTCTGACTAGGATAAAACGTTTATTGCTCTTCCTTCCAACTTTGTAATGTTTGCCTCCCTCATTTATTTATTCCTCTTTTTCAACAAAAATTCAATTGTACCAACAGACACGTCTCTCTGACTTTAATTTCCAAAGAGTCTTTTATAATAATCTCTATTTCTTACATATCTAATTCTTTATTAGATGCATTCTTCCAAACCTGTCTAATACACTCTTGTTCCCTCTACATACCTGTTTCCAACTATTATTTACAGCCTTCAAGAATAGTTTTAAATCTGTTAAATTCTCATTTATTCTGCTCTTCATATCTTAATTTGCTCTTGTTTTACATACCATCCACTTAACTTTTCCTTTCATGACTTTTTACTTTACCCTCTTTGCCCTCCATTCACTCAAGATTCAGCTTCCTCTAAACTCTCTTTTTCTTCTTCACTAACTTTCTTAAACCTTCATTTTAACAAGCTGCAGCTCTCTTGTTATGACCAACTTCATGGCAGCCTCCAATAACACATTCTTAACCTCACCCTTTGCTGCTGTGGTCGTCTCAGCTTTTCATTTAAATTTTCTTTGAAGTTAGGTTACACACTTTCATTCCTTATGAAAATTCCTCAAACAATGGTTTCTACCACCACCACCTCACCACAGTTACCTCTACCAACACAATCATTACCAACTACCAACACCATCACCACCATAATCATCATCAACTGCTAATACCAACACCATCCCAACAACCATCATTATTCAATAATGACAAAATACACAAAGTTAATAATGGTCCCCAGGAAGATGCAGATATGTCTGACAGGTCTATTGATAAAAGAAGAGAGGGAAATGAACATAAAAGATGAGAAGATGATTGCTTCTTTCAAATGAAAATGTTTTTCCACTAAAAGAAAGCCCAGGAGGGTGTTGATATGCCTGACATATCTAATGACATGAAAATGAAAGATGTTATGCTTGACAAGGCTCCGGTAAGAAAGATATGGAAGAATTATCTATTCTTTCTAATTTTCTATGAATTTGTTTTCTGTTCTACTATGCTCTTATAATTTTCTATGAATTTGTTTTCTGTTCTACTGTGCTCTTACTTCATACAGAGGCACATCACTGATGATAATTGAAATAAATTTATTTAAGAATAATACATAATTAGATACTGTAGAGTACATACAGCAATTCTACGTGCACTATCCCTAAACAAAACCCATAGTTTTCTAATGTTAGTGATATACAATTTGTTGGTCTAGCTGCCAGATTTGAGACCACCAATCAGGCTGGCCTTTAAATACAAGTGTTTTACTCCATTTTCTTAAAATAATGGAGTTAATTAAGGCAGCAGTGTTTATGAAAATCAGCTTATAAAATTGTAAATAACTAGGACAAGTGTAGATCAAGTCAATCTAAATATGAGTGTTAAATGCACCTGCCAGAAACATAAGCGTCTTGTTACTTAATATTTTTTCTTAGCATTATAGACTGTTTTACTAAGTTTTGAGTGGTTTTACCACATTTCTATGACTTTCAGTGAAAATAGGATGTGGGTGATTAATATGTGCTATATCTACGGGGGAAAAAATGAGTAGGAGTGATTCTGAATGTGAGCTTTTCATGTACATTTGCAAGGTGGTGACTCAACTTTGGGATGCAGCTCAGAATAAGAGGTACAAGCTTTTCTGCATGAAATGTGTCCAAAATTCACCATGCAGCTTAAAGCAGAGGGCATCTTATACAGAAGAAAATAGGTTTAATGATCTGACAAACCCCCTCCAAACCCTTTCCTAGATTGTATATTAGGTACACAATCTATAATTTGGATTCTTAAACAACTCAATTATAAACTTGTCTACCCTGACTCTGCACCATGTGTACTGATGAACATCACTAAGTTCAAAGCATGCAACTGCAACACTCCTGCCTGCTGACACTAAAATGAATAATTCCTCTATATTTCTAGCGCTATTTCTTTACAGTTTAAAGGCAAAAATCACAACAGATTCAGTCTCAAGTTCTCTCCCTAGCAACACAGAGAAAAGAATTACCCCATTCCTAAAGTGTTTCTTTTACTTGGTATGGGAAAACTTCCTTTAAATTTCTGCATAATCCATTTTGTCCTAAGTTTTAATATCTGTCATGCTTTCAGTTAAGAACTGTATTCCTCTGATACCATAAGAAAAACTCCATAATATTGCACACTTTAAGTGTGTCACATTAAATTACACATCATTTCTGATAACACTTGATGCTCCTCTTGTAACATTACTGCCTTTTCTCTCTCTTTTATAACCACCTCTTTCCTTTTCTAACCTTACTTCTGACTACAAGACAATCATTAATTCTTTTTTGCAAAGCATCCTCAACTTCACTAAAGGCTCATGATCTACTTCATCTTGCCCATTTCTTATGTGCAGAGGTAACCCATTTTTGTCTGGAAAAAGCTCTTCAACATGGCCAAGCACTGAATGAAAGGGAAAAGGAAGCAATTCTAGCTACCTTAATACTGTACTGTACTGCACTCTTAACACTTTCAGAGGGAATGAAAAACAAACTTATATTATTCAATCTACAATTCTAAACCTCCAACAGTTCATGTAACTTAATCATATTTCATACCTGACTTGACTTATTGAGATGTACAAGTAAAGTTGTGGCTCGGCGAGCAGCTCGGGGTCCCCCTTGTAGACTCTTTTCTGGAGTAACTCGCAACTCAGCCTGCAGCACCTCAACCAAACTTCGCACTCGACCTTCAAGTGCACGTCTAAACAAAGATATATCCTTACAGTATTCTCAATCATGATGTACCCTGGCTCTAACTCCAAAAATTCTGCAACCCTTGCGCAAACCATATGATATGCATAAAGAGTGTCTAAATGCCAAAGAAACTAGAAAAATTGGCATTCTTGAACAACAAGGCTCATATAAGCATTTTACAACAAATATTACTCTACAAAATAAGATGTGAAAATTCTAGCAACATTTATTTCAAATATGTACTTTTTCATTAAACCTCTTGAATTAAATCATTATTCTACCACATCTAGATAGAGGAAGTGGTGTTTGTAGGGTGTTTGAGTTGGAGGAGTATGCAAAGTGAGAGAGTCATGGAAAGTAGTTTGGTGAAGATAGAAGAGAAGGTGAAAGCCTTATGTAGGTTAAAATGTGGCAATGTGGCTGGGGTGGATGGTATTGCTGTTGAATTTCTTAAGAAAGGGGGTGACTGTTGCTGAGTGGTTATTATGCATGGGTATGGATTAAGAAAGGGGGTGACTATGAGGGCAATATTGAGGCTGAGGGTAAGAAAAACATCTGGAGTGGATGGGGTTATGTTTGAAATGCAGAAGTATAGAGGAGAAAATGTGACTGAGAATGTAATTTAGTATGGAAACAGAATATTGTGCCAAAGAACTGGGTGAAAGCTATCATCATTCTTTTATTCAAAGGTAAAGGTTCAAGTATGTAGTAGCAATTATAGGGAAATAAATCTGTTAAGTATATCAAGAATGTTGACTGATGAGACGGGACTGAATGCAGAATTTGGGTGTTTTAGGAAAGGTAGGGGATGTGTGCATGTGTTTTATAGTAAAGATGACCGTGGAAAAGTATTTAGCGAAACGTAAGACATTGCATGCAGCTTTTTTTATGGATCTCGAGAAAGCATATGACAGAACTGAGTGGAATGCTCTATGGGATGTGTTAAGGATATATGGGGTTGGGAATAACTGTTGGATGTTGTAAAAGCCTTCTATAGAGCAAATGCATGTGCAAGAGTGGATGGAGAATTGAGAGAAAGTGTCTGTATACATGTGGGTGTAAAGCAGGGCTGTGTGATGCTACTGTGCCTTTTTAATACATATATGGATGGTGTGATAACAGAGATGAAAGCAAAATTAAGGGGTACAGAGATAGAGTGTGGTGGAGAGGTATAGTGGCTTGCGGCAAGCCTGTTTGTGGATGATACAATGTTATTTGCTGAGAGTGAAGAGGAGTTGCAGAAGGTTGTGTGTTCAAGTGTATAAGCATAGGCGACTGAAGGTAAAATACAAGTTAAAGTAAAGTGAGAGTGTTCGAAAGGAAACAAGAGTGTAAGCATAGATTTTGCAAAACCATATAGACTGAAAGAAAAAAGTGAACTAAACTGTGCTTTGGATATTGGGGGAGAAAGACCAGAAGAGGTGAGAGAATTTACGAATTTAAGAGACGTCATTGGCAAGTTTGGTGATATGGAAGGAGAGATAAGGGAGAGAGTAGCACAGGGTAGAAAAGTCATTGGATCCCTTAACAGAACAAAGAAGGGTAGAGATGTAAGTATGGAAGTGAAGAGAGGATTAAGGGATAGCATAGTCCTCCCAACCCTGACCTATGCAGCCGAAAGACAGATGTGGAATAGGTCACAGAGGTCAAGAATACAGGCTGTAGAAATGAACTATTTGAGGGAGCATGTGGTATGACCAGATGGAAATGAAGAAATGAAGGGGTGTGTGGGAGATGTGGTTTGGCAGGGAATACAAAGGGAATGAATTGTTGAGTGGAAGAGTGGGTAAAATGTCATAGTTTGAGGTGGTTTGGGCATGTGGAAAGAATGCAAAATTGGGAGTTTAAGGAGAGTGTATAATAGGACAATTAAAGGGGCAAGTGCGAGGGAGCTTAAATGCAAAGTTCTTGGAGAAAGTGGTCTGCATGAAGTATGCATAAGGTGATGGAGGTCTTGGAAGTGAGTCAGTTGTTTGCTGATAATGAAGCACTAGTGGAAGATTTGAATGAGACTACACAAACTGATGACTGAGTTTGAGAGAGAGTAGGAAAGGGGGCAGTTGAAAGTAACTGTGAATAAAAGCACTGCTCTCAAGTTTAGTTGGGCAGAAGGTCAGGTTAGTTGGGACTGGGTTTCAATAGAGAAAATTTTGGAGAAGTGAACTGCTTTATAAACCTGGAAGTGGACATGGCAGCAACTGGAACCATGGAAGTGGATATGTCATAGAGTGGGTGATGGGGAAAAGTTCTGGGAACATTGAGGAATGTGTGGAAAGATAGGTCATTATCTGGGAGGGTGAAAGTGGGAATGTCTGAAAGCATAATAGTCTCAACAATGTTGCAAGGATGTGAGTCATGGGTTAAAGATATGGAGTACAAAGGAAGGTTGAGGTGATGAAAATGAAATGTATGGGGACAATATATGGTTTAAGGTGCTTTGATCAAGTAAATGATAAAAGGGTAAGAGAGATGTGTAGTAATAAGAAGAGTGTGGCTGAGAGAGCTGAAGAGGGTGTGCCAAAATGGTTTGGACATGTGTAAAGATTGACTGAGGAGAGGTTGACAACGGGGATATGTGTGTCAGAAGTGGAGAGGAAAAGGAGGAGGAGGAAACCAAACTGGAGGGGAAAAGGAGAAGGAGGAGACCAAACTGCAGAGGAAAAAGAGAAAGAGACCAAACTGGAGATGAAAGGGTGGAGCAAAAAATATTTTGAGTGACTGGAGCTTGAATGTGCATGAGGGTGAAAGGTGAGCAAGGGATCATGTGAACTTGAAGTGTGGTAAACTGGGAGCAATGTGCTTGATAGTTGTCTGAATCAGAGCATGTGGAGCGGCTGTAGAAACCATGGAAAGGACTGTGGGGCCTGGTTGTGGTTATGGTGTACTGCACATTGCATCTAAAGAATAGATACATGCAAATGCAACTTGTCTTCATTTGTTCCTGGTGTTATCTATATATATATATATATATATATATATATATATATAATATCTCTGGG
>JAYMFT010013923.1:0-16745 GCA_038088735.1 Panulirus argus | reverse complement strand
TAGGTTAGGTTAGGTTAGGTTAGGTTAGGTTAGGTTAGGTTAGGTTAGGTTAGGTTAGGTTAGGTTAGGTTAGGTTACAAGTGCATGGGCCTGAAGCAAAATGGGAGATAAGAAGGGCAATAATGAGGCTAAAGGTAGGAAAGGCACCTGGAGTGCATGGGATGACAGCTGAAATGCTGAGGTATGGTATGGAAGAGAAAGTGTGATAGAGTGGATGCTATGGAAGAGAAAGTGTGATAGAGTGGATGCATCTTATATGTAATATAGCATGGAAATATAAGGTTGTGCCTGAGGATTGGGAGGAAGCTGTTATCATTCCATTATTCAAAGCAAAAGGTGCTAAGGATGTATGTAGCAATTATAGGGGAATGTCTTAAGTATACCAGGAAAACTGTACGTGAGAATATTAATTGACAGAGTGGTAGAAGTGACTGAATGCAGATCGAGTGAATAGCAAGGGGGTTTTAAGAAAGGTAGGGGATATGTGGATCAGATTCTTATAGTAAAGATGACCATGGAAAATTATTTAGCAAAAGGTAAGAAGTTGTATGCAGCTTTTATGGATCTGGAAAAAGTGTATGACAAGAGTTAAGTGGGATGCTCTGTGGGATATGTTAAGGATATTTGGTATAAGGGGACAACTGTTGGATGGTGTAAAGGCCTTCTACAGAGGAGCAAATGTGTGTGTAAAAGTGGATAGACAGCTTAGCAAAAGTTTCGGGATACATGTAGGTGTGAGGCAGGGCCGTTTGATGTCACTGTGGCTTTTTAATATATATATATTGATGGAATGATGACAAAGATGAAAGCAAAACTAGGGAAAAGGGGTGCAGAGATGGAGTTTGGCGGTGAGACATGGTGGCTAGTTGCAAGCCTGTTTGTGGATGATACTGTCTTGTCTGCTGAGAGTGAAGAGGATTAGCAAGAAGCTTGTAAGTGTGTTTTATGATGTGTGTAAGCTTAGGTGATTGAAGGTAAATGCAAGTAATAGTGAAATAATGGTGTCTGAAAGGAAACAGAGTGAAAGTATAGATTATGTAAAACCATATAGAGTGAAAGAAGAAAGTGTGCTAAATTGTGCTTTGGATATGGTGGGAAAAAGGCTGGAAGAAGTGAGACTTTTAAGTATCTAGGGGCTGTCTTGGGTAAGTTTGGTGATATGCAAGTAGAGGGAAGGGAGAGAGCAGTATAGGGTAGAAGAGTCATTGGGTCCCTTAATAGAACTATGAAGTAGTAAGTATGGAAGTAAAGAAGTGGACTAAGGGACATCATAGTCTTCCCAACCCTGACCTATGCAGCTGAAACATGGACACGGAATGAGTCACAGAGGTCAAGAATCCAGGCTGTAGAAACGGGCTATTTGAGAAGAGCATGTGGTGTGACTAGGTGGTATGAAGAAAGAAATGAAAGGGTGTATGAGAGATGTGGTATGGCTGGAAATGCAAAAGGAGTGAATTGTGGAGTGGTAGTATGGGTGAAACATAATTCTTTGAGGTGGTTTGGGCATGTGGAAAGAATGCAAGACTTGGAGTTTACAAGGAGAGTGTATGATGATGCAATTAAAGGGGTTGGTGTGAATGGAAGACCACCTGTGACTTGGGCAAATAGGGTGGAGGGAGAGAAATAGTGGAAGAATGCGTGGAATGTTGTTTGCAAGGGAGGCATGTAAGGGCATGGATAAGTGGAGACTCTTGCCATGGCCACCCCTTGATGGGAGTTCCCGAAGGAAATGGGCACCAGAGATATAGATAGATAGATAGGTGTCATGCACAGAACATAAGTTCCCGAAGGAAATGGGCACCAGAGATATAGATAGATAGATAGGTGTCATGCACAGAACATATGACTAGGGATGAACACTCCGGCTTTAGGAATGGTAGAGGATGTGTGAACCAGGTATTTTCTCAGAAGGATTTGTAGGGAAAAATCCATGGAGAAAGAGGACTTGGAAAATGATTTTTTTTTTTTTTTTTTTTTTTTTTTTTTTTTTAAAGTAAAGGAGAAACATTTAATTGACTAAGATTGGTCCAAAACATTATCGGGGCACTGAAGAGCATCAGCTTTACATTTATATGATTGAATATCACAAATATTGTACGTTTATTTTCTAATCATTTTTTAAATCTCACCAGCTGCTGATTGGGCATCACTTCTTCCATTTGGCATTGCATGTGCTGCTGTTGGCTTTGGTGCAAAAACCCTGATTGACAAGAAGGTAAGACAGTTTGTTTTTGTACTGATTATTTAAACAAATTCTGAAATTTCAAATGGTGTAAGTTTTCTTGAGTAATTTATGAGGGGTTTTAGCCCTATGGGAATGTATTTCTGGAGTGTGAAATAAACTAAAAAAATTTGCAGAAACTTGCCATTTATTCATTTATTTTCATACTATTTTGCCATTTCCTGCCTTAGTGAGGTAGTGCCAGGAACAGAAACAACTGCTACATTTGTACACATTCACTCTCTCGTTGTCATGTATTATTCACCAAAAACTAGAGTCCATCATTTACAGCCAAAACCCAGCAGATCACACCTTGGTTTCCCCCAGAATATTTCATATGGCATGATTCAGGCCACAGACGAAACTGGGTGTCCTGTTTAGATGTCAAAACTTCTTTTCTTCTGGACAGTTGCTCTGTTTATACAAGGGATTGATTCGCCCTTGTATGGAGTACTGCTTTCACATTTGGGGTGGTTCTAGCTCTACATCCTTACTTGACAGAGTTGAGTCAAAGGTGGTCCACTTTATAAACCATTCCAGGCTAACTTCTAAAACTTGGCCCCCTTGCCTTATGCCACAATGCTGATTCACTTTCCCTCTTCTATAGGTATTACTTTGGATTTTGCTTTGAGAGCTGGCTGCTTGTGTGCCCACACCACTAGCTAGACCACGCAATACTTGGCAAGCCAACTGCATCACATGATTAATGTGTGCCAATTGGCAAATGAAGGATGGTCTGTTTTGATACCTACTTCTTTCCTTACACTTCGAAGCTGTGGAACTCTCTACCTTCTCATGTCTTTCCCAAAAACTGTGACCTGGCACATTTTAAAAGACAGGTTTTTCACTTTCTCAAAAATTTGTAGATACTTTCCCTTGTCTCTTCTTTTTTCTGTTTCATAATTCTCTCTATATTGCAATTAAGGCCCAGCCTTGATGTGGACTTTTGTCCATGACTGGAGCCTTCAATATAAAAAAGAAATTATTCCCATGAATGACATCAATTCATTCATCACATCACATGTTGTCCTATACTGGCATTTCATCTCCAACACATTCACTCTATTCTGCTCTTTTACATTCAGGGTTTAAGAGTCACAACAATACAACATCAGTAAAACATCAGTAAGACTACTGGACCCTCAGACACACCCATCTTTTCCCTTACTAGACACTGTCCTCTCCTTCCACACACCTCAATGTACCCAGGATCTCATCCCAGTCTTCCATCACCCTCTTAGTCACCTTCTCTGGCATGCTGGAGATATGTGGGTAGTATTCTTCATCCCCTGTCACCAGGGATATAGCATAAATATAAGTATATTGCAAAAAATAAAATTTGAGTTATGTATTAGTTATCCAAAACTGTAAAGGTTCAGACCACAATATGTAGCTTATATTTCCAAAATCCAACAGTTTGGACCTAAGGATTATGGATATTTTATATTCTGTCTCTGTAACACCAATTAGGAATAAATGGAAAGCCTACAAAGGCACCAACAGTTACCAGAGTAATAGGAAAGAAAATGAGACCTTAAGACTCCTTTCCTGTAAGTCTGAAAATAACAGGATAATGAAAATGTGAATACAGGAAGAAATCTCAAGGAAACTTAAAAATAGTGAATCAAATGTAAGAAACAAAATTGTTCCCCTGTATGCCATGGGACAAAATATTAATGAAGGGTTTATACAGACTGGAATGAAATCAGAAATAAGAGCACTACCAATACTGCATCACAAACTGAAATATGAAATACAGAGTATTTTAGTACCACATCAGGAGGCATCTTTTTCATGATAGATTATCTATGGCATGGGTTATATCAGGTATATGCCTGTGTGCAACAATATACTGAAAGATGGAAATGAAAACTGCTGATAGATGTAAATTTTACCACCCACAGCAAAACAAATATCACCATTCTATGATCTGATGGAATTAAAAAAAGAGTGATTTTACTCCAATTGTTTTAGTGTAGTTGGTAATTATGACTGTTGTTTTTGTCTTCCTTATATGTTTTAAAATCACTACCTCATTCCACCCATATCATTTGGCATAAATCTCTGAAATAATATGATGAAATAATATGAGAAATTTGATTGGAGCATGTGGTATGACTAATGGAATGAAGAAAGTAATGAGGGGGTGCATGAGAGCTTTGGTATGACAGGGAATGCAAAGGGAATGAATTTGTGGAGTTGTAGAGTGGGTGAACATAATACTCTGAGGAGGTTTGGGCATGTGGAAAGAATGGAAGATGGGGAATTTACAAGGAGAGTGTATGATAGTATGATCAAAGGGAGTTAGTGTGGGGGGAAGACCACTTGTGACATAGGGAAATAGAGTGAAAGAGTACTGGAGGGACGAAAATGGTGGAAGAATGCATGGAATGTTGTATAGACAGGAGGCATGAAAGACAGGGATAAGTGGAGATTCTCTTGCTGTGACCACCCCCTTGATGGAAGTTCCTGAAGGGAGCAGGCATCAGAGACATAGATAGAGAAAATATGAAATATTTTTTGTTTATTGAAGTATTACAGGTGTAATTTACTCCTTTAGTGATCCAGTACTAATTCTAAGAAGTATTTGCACCACACTTATACAGTAAAACCTATATTATCCATAATTCAAGACAACAAAATGTTCAAAACAATGTATGTTTTTCAGTTTTGGTTGGCAACCCATGCTTATCAGAATGAAACTGAAAAATTGAGATATCATAAAAATATTTCACTGAAAAATTGAAAGATAATATAAAAATATTTCAAATCGTGCAGTCACCCTACTACACTAATTAGTGTACTCACTACCCGGTGTTTGTGGTGCTGATGATTGTTTATCATCTCCCATATGCTTCCCGATGCAGTGTTGTGTGCTGGTCTTGCACATTTGTGTATTTTGTACTCCCTGGATTACTATTGTGGAAAATGGCCCCCTCATGTGTCATCAGCAATTGTCTGACAGCTCCTCAAAGATGTCTACATCACAAACAAAACACAAGAGGAATGTTTTAAGCCTTGAAAAGAAGTCGGAGGTGTGCAAGAGACTGGCTAATGGTGGCGAAGGGCAAGTCCAAAGCAGCACTTATGAAGGACTTCAGAGTCTGCTTGGCTCCATTGTTGTACACCCTGAATACAACGATTTTCATGTAAATGACCTTGATGTGCCTGATGCTCTACATATTGCTCAGGAGTAATATAACCCACTTGCTACTGAGCCTGAAACTTTACCTTTTCACTCTTTCATTTCTAGTGATAATGTATAAATGTCCAGTGTAAAGGTTTAAGATAATCTTACAGTACAGCACAGCTCAGAATACATTTTCACTATGTTTTTCATATTGTAAGTGCAATGATACAGTATTTAAGAAAGTTTAATCAGCCACAATCAACTGCCTTTACTATGAAAGCCAATAGTAATTAATAGATGTGTTTGCTGCAACAGATGGGTGTGTTTTAAATGTTGTTTTATATGTTTGTTCTATCATCTCTCTCTCTCTCTTTTAACCACACCTAACCTTAACCTAAACTAACCTGTTTTATTTTACATCTCTCTCTCTCTCTCTCTTCTTCTTCTTCCTCTTCTTCTTCTTCTTCTTCTTCTTCTTTTTTTTTTTTTTTTTTTTTTTTTTAAAAGCTGAGATGGCAGAGGCAACTGAGGTCCTAGTTGAGGCCATCCAATTAATGCTACATATATACCCTAGCCTGAGCCAGGTACCCATTTAATTGACCAACCCCTAGGGATGGATGAACAGTTGGGTTGAATATGGACTGAGTCACAACCTGAATTCAAACCTATGTGCTTGACCCTGGGCAGCCTGTGAATGCACCACAGTCAGGAACGCTTAATGCTATACCATGGAAGTAAAAAATTTACTAATAAGGAAAATATTTTAAAGTATTACAGTTTATGAATTATATAATATATTATGAAAACTCAAATAACCAGAAATTTTTGTCATCTGAAATGGACGATTTCCAAAGCATTTCTGTTAGCAAGTTTTACTGTAGTAAGAAAAAGAACTTTGGAAAGCTAAAGGGATGAATTGCCATTTACCAAAGATATAAGAAAATGAAAAGGTTGTATAATGTTTTAAGAAAATTTGGTAGTTCTGCTGAGGGAAGCATTTGAACTGGGAGTTAAAAATATGCTAATTTCCTATTTAATTACAGGACTCTCGAGCATATATTTTTTAATGTTGAAGGTTCCGGTCACAAACAAAGGTCCACATCAAGGCTGGGACCTAATTAAAATATAGAGATAATTATGAAAGGAAAAAGAAAAGACAAGGAAAGTATTTACATATTTTTGAGAAAGTGAAAGACCTGTCTTTTGAAATGAGCCAGGTCATAGTTATTGGGAAGGACTTGAGAAGGTAGAGAGTTCCAAAGCTTCGACGTGTAGGGAAAGAAGCATTTATCAGAACGGCACACCCTTGAGTTGCTGATGGCCACACAATAATCATATGATGCAGAATTTTGCCGAGTATTGCGTGGTCTAGCTAGTGACCATACATGTTTAAAAGATATCAATCTAGATTTAAAACATGTATGAATCATACTCAAGTTTGTACATATCTGTTAGAGCCATTCCATTCACCAGTGTGCACTTATGGAGAATAGACTACTGAAGGAATCATGGGACTTCACATGAAGAGAAAGCAAAGTAATTGTTTTGAAGTTTAAGTTTTTGAACTTTGTCAGATTTTCAAAATAAATTTTTCATTGTGGTATATGACAATTTAATCTTATATTCCAATCATTATCTAGAAGGGAGGTTACCCGACAAGGGAGTGATCCAAATGAAGAAAACAGATGCCAGCATTATTGGTATGTTAGCAACATACTGCCAAGCATCTAATTTATAATCACAAGTGCCTGCAGGTAAGGTCTAGAGGGGGCTTTTGGACTTCCCCCTTTACATTTTACAAAAAACCACACATATGGTGTATTCACAGTCATAGTTATTAGTCTGGAATATAATTGTTTTAGGCTAACAGGGATAATAAAAAACTACTAACATAATTGCAACAAATATCCAGTTAGTTGTACTTTATGGTGGCCTAAATTATATGAAAATTCATATAGCTTTAGATTAACTGCAGGTGATAAAAATGATCTCGACAAGTATCAGGATGTCATAAACATATATGAAATGTTTTTACATAATTTCCATTTGAAAAAATGATTGGGTAATTGATTTCTTTTGTGTAAGCATTTAAACATATGTAACAGGTATTCATTTAGTCTGCTGATTTACTTTGTAAACATAAATATCTAATATCTAATCAGTTGTACTTTATGGCCTAATTTACATGAAAATTCATATAGCTTTAGGTTAACTTTTTTTGATAAAAATGTCTGTAGTACATCCTTATCTCAACAAGAATCAGGATGTCATAGACATATATAATGTTTTTACATAATTTTATTTGAAAAAAATTATTGGGTAATTGATTTCTTGTGTGTAAGCATAATTGGGTAATTGATTTCTTGTATGTAAGCATTTAAACACATGTAACAGGTATTCATTTAGTATGTTCACTTACTCTATAAAAGGTGATTCCATATATTATAAATACATACATGCTTCCCCCCCACCCAATGAAAATATTGTGTTCATTTACACAATCACCAGAAAGACAGCAGCAGTACACACTTAGACTAGAAGACACAGATAGGGATGAGGGTAGTTATTTTTATTTTGAAATCATTTATGTTTTGATGCAGGTGTGTATAACTAATACCTCTATAATTCTATGATGATATTAATTGTAATTTAGTCAGATGCAGAAACTTAACTTTTGAATTTCTGATTTTACA
The DNA here is from genome assembly GCA_038088735.1 of Panulirus argus. Classification (NCBI taxonomy): domain Eukaryota; kingdom Metazoa; phylum Arthropoda; class Malacostraca; order Decapoda; family Palinuridae; genus Panulirus; species Panulirus argus. The sequence continues at coordinate 8,701 of JAYMFT010013923.1, read as the reverse complement.
GATTTTGGAAGAACAGTCAATAATTTTTTATGAGCATCATATAGCGCTGTATAAATTGTAACTCAAAATAAGAGACTAACTCAAATAAGAGACATAAATACCCAAGTCTACCCTTCAAGCCATATTATGCAAAATTTTTCTCCATAGATACTAGTAACTAGTCGCATCAAGTTCATTGGTCATGCAAACAGGGAGAAGACAACAGGTACAGTTAAGGCATTTTATGGTGTCATTAAACAGTGTGGTAACAGAAAGTTTTCACAATTCCAGACTGTTGTTTTTGTGCACAAGAAAATTTGTATATGTAGGATTTTCAGTATGCTGAGATGCGTCATTTTGAGCAAAAGTAAATCTTTAATATATAAGCATTACACAGTAGAGGAAAGTGACTGGAGTAATGAAGGTACTGTAAAGTGGCTGAGGTCCAGTGATGTATGTTATCTGCATGTTACATCAAAGGAACAGTAACTTTCTCAGTATGTCTACAGAGAGGGGAATGAAGTAGTAGATAGGAACACTAGGCAGGAGCATTAGGCAGAAACAATAGGTAAAGTAGTAGGAAGGAACATTAGCTGGGAGCATTAGGTTGAAATAGAGGTTGGAACATTAGGTAGACATATTAGGTAATGGTAGTTGTTGTGAACATTAGGTAGAGGCCTCTGAAAACACTGTGTTAGAGTTACTCTCTACCATGGCCTGTTAAGGGTGAGGCAGTAAAGGCTAAGAAGTAGTACAAGAGTTCACAAGTTAAGAAGATTCTTTTGTAGTGGCCATTCCCTCTCGAGGGTGTTCCTAAAGGAATCAGGCATCAGAGATATAGATGGATTAGTCTTCAGACAGGAGAGAAACACAAACTCTTGTCTGTTAGTGTAATGTAATCATGGCCAACCCTTTATATTCTTGGCATACTAAGATTAATGACAAAAAAATTTGATCCATTATGCGTAGTGAGGCTTGCTGAAAAATGTGGTGCAATTCGGTGTTATATGCTCATGGAATATGGGTTTGTAAAGGTGAGATGGACTTTCTAGAATTAGAAAGGAGTTTAGAAAATGAAAGGTGAAAAGTACAGCAGGACAACTGAGTGAGGAAATACATGATTTAGGGTTGAGTAGTAGTGGAAGGGACTCATGAAGTGTTGCGAGATCAATGTCTACTATGCTGTTTAAGAGGAACACTGATTTAATGACTCAATTATACGGAGTAATCCCACTCATGCTTGTTTTTCTGTAGCATACTGTATTTGAGGTGATTCACTCACGATGAGCAAGTCATTCTTAACATTTTGTTTTTTGCTACAGATTGGTGGTCCAGTTAATCTTTCTATACGCAAGGGAGAATCAAAAGTTGTACATTCTATGGACATTGAAGACTTGGGTGACAAAGCAGTGTTCTGTCGCTGCTGGCGTAGTGCAAAGGTATATAGATGGGTTAAAGGTTTAAATTTTTTCAGTGTATTATGATGTTTTTAGAGACTGATACTTTCAGTTGGCAGACTATGTTGTTGTTGCACTAAAAGTTTTTATGTAATCATCCATTGTTGAAGCTGTTGTTTGTATATTTTGTTTCATGTTCTTAAAAACTGCTTATTGTATAGCTTTGACATTTTGCATTGATGATCTGGGTAAGAAATAATGCATGCAGTAATGATGAAGTGAAATCAAGCACATATAAATATGACTATACATGCATCCTTGATGTTAATTTTTTATTTCTAGCTTTGCTATGTTTTATTTTGATTAGATTTATGAGACTGATGTCCACTTAGATATATGCTTCAGCTTTAATTTTCAATCACTTAGATATATGCTTCAGCTTTAATTTTCAATCATAAGCTGTGCTAAGCATTTTGAATCATACATTCCATCTCTCTCTATATCTTTGATGCCCATTCCTTCTAGGAACTCCCAATAAGGTGGTGGCTTTGACAAAAGTCTCCTTTTATCCCTGTCCTTCCATGCCTTCCTCATATACACCATTCCATGCTTTCATCCCCATTTCTCTCTCTCCAGTATTATTTATCTATATCTCTGACACCTGTTCCTAACTGGAACTCCCATAAGGGGGTGGACACTGCAATATAGTCTCCATAACTAGTGAATTCCAGTGCTGCTTCTTAGTCTTTAGTGCCTCACCTTTAAAAGGCCAATGGCAGAGGGCAGCTCTAGCTCAGTGTTTGCAGAGGCTCCTACCTAATGTTCCCACTGACAACTTCTACCCAATGCTCCTGTCTACTGTTCCTGTCTACTATTTCTACCTAATGTTTCAGCCTAATGCTCCTGCCTAAAATTTCCTACCTCCTACTACTATATATTGCTCCTAACATTTTGCCACAAGGCAGAGCTAGCACATAGTCCTCATCACAGGAAAATCTAGAGTCACGAAAAATGAGCTGTGAGTTGAGTGTTGTCAAGTGTTATGTATGACAGGGAGAGACTGAATGTTTGTAGACAGAATGCCAGTAGTCCACATTTTGGTGAGACAGAAAGAAAAGTATTTCTTAAACTCATTCTTCAGGGCAAACACCTGATCCAAACATCTTCTCCCACTTATGAAACCACACTGTTCCTCCCCAATCCAGTGCTCTGTACATGCCTTCACCCTCTCAATCAATACTCTCCCATGCAACTTACCAAGTATACTCAACAAACTTATACCTCTGTAGTTTAAACTCCCCTTTATCCCTTTTGCCTTCATACAATGGCACTATACATGCATTTTGCCAATCCTCAGGCACATCATCATGATCCTTACATACATTGAATATTCCTACCAACGAATCAACAACACAATCACCCCTTTCTTAATAAATTTGAGTGCAATACCACCCACTCCCACCACCTTGCTGCATTTCATCTTTTGCAAGACTTCCACCTCCTCTTCTCTCATCACTAAACCACTCTCCATGACTCTCTCACTTTGCATACCACCCCGTCCAAAACACCCTACATCTGTCACTCAATCATCGAACATATTTAACAGTCCTTCACAATACTCACCCCATCTCCTCCTCACTTCTGTACTACCTGTTACCACTTCCCCTTTTGCCCTCTTCACTGATGTTCCCATTTGTTCTCTTATCTTTTGCACTTTATTTACCTCCTTCCAAAACATCTTTTTATCCTCCCTAAAGTTTAATGATACTCTCTCACCCAACTCTCATTTGCCCTCGTTTTCAAACCCTGCACCTTCCCCCTGACCTCCTGCCGCTTTCCCTTATACATTTCCCAATCATCTGCACTCCTTCCCTTTAAGTACTGCCTAAGTGCCTCTCGTTTTTCTTTCACTGGCAACTTTTCTTCTTCATCCCACCTCTCACTACCCTTTCTAATCTGCCCACCTCCCACTTTTGCATGCCACATGCATTTCTTGCATATGCCATCACTGCTTCCCTAAATACCTCTCATTCCTCATCTACTCCCCTGACTTCATTTGCTCTCACCTTTTGCCATTCTACACTTAGTTTCTGCTTTTATTTCTTCACACAGATCTACTTTCCAAGCTCACTTATTCTCACCACTCTCTTCTCCCTGACATGGTTTCCTCTTTTTCAAAAACATGGACAAGATAGTGATCAGACATTCCATTGGCAGCCTCTCAACAAATTTTCATCCAAAAATTATTTTTTTCTTTTTTTTACATGCCTGTCTACTAAAACATTGTAATAATGCCTGTTGACCATCTCTCCTACTCACATATGTATACTTGTGTATTTCTCTCCTTTTAAAGCGGGTATTCCCAGTCACCAGTCTTTTTTTCAGCTCACAACTCCAGATGCTCTTCATCATTTCCATTCATAACACTGAATACCCCATTACTTACCTTCACATTTAAATCACCTATCACTAATACCTGGTCTCGTGCACTAAAACTTCTGACACAAGCATTCAGCTGCTCCCAAAACTCTTGCCTCTCATGATCTTTCTTCTCATCTCTTGCCATCCACTCTCAGTTTTGCCCACATTCTACAAATTAGTTCCTTACACTGTACCACACACTCCAACAACTGCTTCAGGATTAATGGTACTGCTTCCTTAGCCCTGTCCTCTTTCCAACCCCTGACTGCTCCTAAGATGCTCCCAAATCATTCTACCCCTTTACTCTTGAGCTTCATTTCACTCAGAGCCAGAACATCCAGGTTTCTTTCCTCAAAATACTACCTATCTCTCCTCTCTTCTCATCTTGGTTACATTCACACACATTCAGACACCCCAGTCTGAGCATTCAAGGAGGATGAACACTCCACCTCTGGGTCCTCCTTCTGTTTCCTCTTTTTGAAATTGATATACAAGAAGGGGAGGATTTCCAGCCCTCGCTCCTGCCCCCCTGTTGTCGATTTTTATGATACATGGGGAATATGGAGGTGAGTTCTTTCTTCCCAACCTCAGGAATATCAACCATCTTACCAATTTTATCTCATCCCACCTTTGCATTCATGTTACTCATTACAACCAATTTTCTTTCATTCTCAAAACCATTAATACAGTCATTCAAATTTCTCCAGAAACACTGCATTTCATCCTGACATCACACAGTCTTCATATTCACAGATGCTTATACACATGTAAAATCTGTCACCTCTTCCAGTCTTTCTCCCTTCATATCTATCATACAGTCTAATAAATTTTCTTCTCTCACTCTATAGGGCTTTGCAAAATCTATATTTTCACTCTTCTTTCCTTTCAAACACCATTACTTTACTTTTATTCACATTTATCTTGAATTGCCTATGCTTACACATCCATGATTACATCCATGACAGATTTGTAATTGCTTTAGTACATCATGCAGGATTTGTAACATTCAAAATTAGTTCATTAGTCTTCAGCTAAGGTTTACAGATAAAGAGAATAATGTGTATGAACAATAGTCAGTGTATGGCCTGAATTATCTGAATTTTCAAGTAGTTGCTTTGTGAAATTGTGCTTGATTTATGTATAGATTGATTAGAATACATATTTCATCATCCTTAGCTCAGAGTTTAGATGAAGTTGATTCAAATATCCTTATGCATTAATCATCAGGTCATGTTTGAATATGAATACATAAGTGGGCATCCATTTATTTGTGTCATGTAATTCATGTGACCAGTCATTAATGTTGCTATATGGTCATGGCTTTTAATTATAGTTAATAAGGTTGTTTACCCCACAGATGGCATCCATCAACAATTTGTGTGCTCCTAGATAATGACAGTCAACAACCAATAGCATGCTAAGTTTCCCTTTCTTTGTTTAATTGTCCAACTTGATACTTGATCTGTCTTACCATTATTAGCCCATAGAGATCCCTTTCATCAATCTCTGATGCTGTTTAGGGTCTTGAACTATAGCACTATATAAAGCAAATAATAAATCTTACACTAACATCACCAATATGAACCAATAAAATGTTTAAGTAATATTTTATTCATTTACAATTTTTTATTTATTTATAAGACAATTGAATATGTATTTTGGTTGGGAGGCATATGTAGGTGTTTAGGCCAGGGTGGTATGCAAAGTGAGAGAGTCATAGAGAATGGTTTGGTGGAGGAAAAAGGTGGGGAAAGCCTTACGTAAGATGAAATATGGCAAGGCAGTTGTAGTGGATGGTATTGCATCTGGCTGATTGTGTTGTTGACTATGTAGTTATGATTTTCATTGTATGTATAGATGATGGTGGGTTGCCTGAGGATTGGCAGAATGCATGTATAGTGCCATTGTACAAATGCAAGGGGAAAAAAAAAAGTGAGTTTTCAAACTACAGAGTTATAAGTTTGTTGAGTGTACCTGGTAAGTTGCATGGCAGAGTAGTGATTGAGAGGGTGAGGGAATGTACAGAGCATCAGATTGGGGAGGAGCAGTGGGGGTTTCAAAAGTGATGAATGTGCAGGATCAGGTGTTTGCTTTAAAGAATGTATGTGAGAAATACAGAGAAATAGATGGATTTGTGCGAGGCATTTATGAATCTGGATAGAGCTTATGATGGGGTTCATAGAAATTCCTTGTGGAAGGTTTTCAGGATTTATGGTGTGGGAGGAAAGCTGTTAGGAACAGTGAGAAGTTTTTATCAAGGATGTAAGGCATTTGTATTAGTAGGAAGAGAGGAGAGAGTGGTTCCATGTGAAAATTGATGTGGCAGGTTTGTGTGATGTCATTAAGGCTGTTTAATTTGTTTCTGATGGAGAGGTTAGGGAAAAATGTAAGTCTTGGGAAAAGGGGCAAGTATGCAGTGTGTGTATGTGTAGGGGGGCTGGAAAGTGAGTCAGTTGTATGTTGATGATAAGGCACTGGTGGTAGATTTGAATGAGGAACTGCAGAATTTGGTGACTGAGTTTAGAAGAATGTGTCAAAGGAGGAAGCTGAGACTGAATCTGAATAAAAGCAAGGCTATTAGGTTAGCAGGATTGGGGAACAGGTTAGGTGGGATGTGAGTTGGAGAAAACTTGAAGAAACTGAAAAGGGTGAGGCACTAAAGGCAAAGAAGCAGTGCTTGAGTTCACCAGTTATGGAGACTTTGTTGCCGTGGCCATTCCCCAGAGGGAGTTCCCAAAGGGAATAGGTATCAAAGATATAGATAGAGAGATAGACTTATGAATGTTTAAATCATGGTTCTGTGTTCACAAATCCATTTAGTATTCTAACATGCAGTATGCCTTTTTCTTGACTTTTCTTGGCAGGGATGTGGAAAAATATAAGCATTTATATATATTTTCTATTAATCCTATACCACAGAACACAAACCTGCTCTTATTTCCAATTTGGATTATAAAACTGATTTTTTTATGTGGTACAAGTAACTGGTTTATGATATTTTACAGTTCCCTTACTGTGATGGAAGCCACACTGCACACAATGCTGCATTTGGAGACAATGTTGGACCTCTCATTATTAAGAAGAAGGAATAATAGGAAAGATTGATGGAATACTAATGGCAGCACATATGTACAGTACATTGATTGAATTGTAGTCAGTAAAATAAAGATTACAGTATTTCCACTTAAAGATGTATTGGCACTATTGCATATCATACAGATTGACATGCTAATGTGGACAGCTAAGGGATTACTGTAGGGTAGACTTTACTTTATGCAGGTTTTCTGGGTCCTACCCTTCATATTGGGTGATTAAATCACTGATGTATGGAAGTAGGATTTATGCAAGGGGTGATAATAACTGAATGGAAATATCCACTTATTTCGGGTGTTTCCTTTAATTAGAAAATTACATAGATTATTATGCCAGTCTTTTATTATAAAGTAAAAATATTTTCTATTTCATATTAAAAAATATCAGCATTACTGAACAGTGCTTTCTGCTTTATTACTAGTTATTTGATGTTTCATATGCTTTTCTTGCTCTAAGCTCTAAAACATAAAAATTCTTAGTTATGTATCATGGAACAACAGAATATTAAGTGTCTGATTTTGAATAAAGCCACAAAGAATAACCATGAACACATATTCTTTACTAAACACTTAATTTTATGTATGATAGATACCTAGAAATGGTTTAAGACTGTGGAAAAAAAAGAAAAAAACTATTTAATGACACTTAACTTATTTTTCAGAATCCAAGAGCATTTCAGATTTTCAGTATGTCTGACCTTGTGCATGCAAATGTATTACTCTGCTGGGGTTATACTTCATCTTACTGAATATAAATTCTTGATCAGGATACAAGGTAAACAGTAGGTTTACCTTCACTTCAAATTAAAACTGCTCTACCCACACTTACTGCTATTGTTTACTTTTTGTCTGAGAAAAAAAGGGAGCTTAGACTGTGCAGTGTATGTGTAGCATTGAAAGTTTACAATGATATCAATGAAATATATCAGTTACATATTATATGATAGTACTGGGAACTTACTTCAGTGATACAGGAAGCTGGCTGTATATTTCAATTCCTCTTGTATATTTTATATAAAAAGATTCTTTGAGTTATTGAATATGTATGATGACCTGTGATAATTGAAGTAATAAGGAATATTGGAGTGTATTTTTCACCTTTTTGTCTGACAGAGATAGTATTCTGATTTTCCCAGTTTGATCATGGTACCTATTGATATTCTTTTCATCCATGCTAAAATGACAGCTCGTGTATGGATGTGAGTGGTTGTGGCCTTTTCTTCTTCAGTTTCTTGGCACCATCTCACAGGTACAGGGGATGGTGAATAGGTGTGGGGGGGGAAGAAAACAATGTATATGTTATCTTTGTCTTTTCCTTCATGCATTTGTGCTGTTTCCTGTAGGGTGGAGTGGCATCAGGAATTGATGAAGGCAAGCAAGTTTGAATTTATATATGTGTATATGTATGTGTATATATACATGTATGTATGTATATGTATTTATTTATTTTATTTATTTATTTATTATACTTGATTGCCGTTTCCTGTGTTAGTGAGGTAGTGCCAGGAAAGAGACAAAGACCCATCCTCTCATATAAAAAACATATATACATACACGCAGATATATGCACAATACATACATATACATATCAACATATTATATACAAACATGTACAATATACACATGTACATATTCATACTTGCTCACCTGCATCCATTCTTAGCACCACCCTGCCCCAAAGGAAACAGCATCACCACCCCATGCATCAGCAAGGTAGCGTCAGGAAACAGATGATAAAAAGGCCACATTCACTCACACTCAGTCTCTAGCTGTCATGTGTAATGCACCGAAACCACAGCTCCCTATCCACAT
>JAYMFT010013922.1:0-30000 GCA_038088735.1 Panulirus argus | reverse complement strand
CCTTCCCTGTGTTCTGGCATAACAGAGCTGACACTAAGTACTTTAATGTCAATCCTTCTTTGTCCAGCCACTGACAAAGTTTTTCATCAACCCATACTCTACGTGGAGCGGTGGTTGTTGTGGTTTGCTGTAGTCCATGAGTGGATGAACATCAATGTCTGGAAATCCTGGGAAAATCTCTTGCCTCTAGTGCCAGTCTTTCTTCACATAATGGTTTTTTTCTAGCTGTACTAAACAGTGGTATCTCATAAACCTTGGCTTTTGTCTCATACAAAGACTGATAACTTTGAAATCAGCACAGATAAACCATTTATTTTCATTCATCTTTTTTTGAAGAGGGATGCAAGATGTTCATAGGACTATCATACGAACGGATGTCCTCCAGGTAAGAAGGTGGTTTACTGTCTTGTGCATAGTAATGCAACCTTTGAACTTTACTTGGAAGAATCAATAGATAGGTTCTAGTCACGTTAACTGGAAGTCTTTGTCCGCTGTGTTAACCAGGCGTATATAATCATTGCAGTAAACCAGTGTTCCATTATTCTAGAAAAGATTAAGCTCTCTAACGACGTCTACACTAGCAGGATGTTGCCTCAGAAGCGATCTTTAGTTTTAGACTCAAAAGAAGTTCCGCCGATTCCTTCAGCAAGGAAACATCCGTTACTAGGTCACTGAAATCAGTCTGATTTATCAGCCTGAAGGCATGGTTTTCGTCCAAAATGGATTTAGAATCTGCATTTGACAAAAACTGACATTGAGACACTGCCTTCGTCTGAACCAAGTTCTGATGTGGGAGCTCCTTTTGAAAGCGGCGCTTACGACGAGACAGACGGTTTGTTTGGAACCTTAATAAAATATGCCTCATCTTTATTAAGGCAGCCGGGCACTTCTGTCATGCAAAAATGACAGTAATCAAAATGATTGCAGGCTCTTCTCATAGCATGAGATTTCCAAATGACATTTACGTTTTATTCCTGTCAGCCCACTGACGTCGATTGCCCACGTATGATTTACAGACAAGATATCGAGCCCATAATTTGTCTTACAACCAAGGAAGGTGTGCTCCTGAATCCGCCTCACTAGTCCAGTTATATCTTGTGTCTACTTTCCAGCGATACAGCGTTCACATACGCGACAAAACTGGATGCGTTCGTACACAGGTTCTAGACATAGATCATTCATATTTGAAATAAACAATCGGCACGGTAGACACTTCTGGCATTGGACAAAAGATGGGGAAAGTAGAGGGCCATCAACGCTGTGCAAAATGGGTATACGATCGTCACTTTTGGGTCATGACAAAATGCGTCGCTTTGTGAAAATGATGCAAAAGGCTAAAATAGATTAGTTTCCCCAGCAAACGTGGCCTTTTAAGACAATCATCAAGTCTGCAGTCGCCGACAATAAGTTTTATAAGGAAGAGGAATACAAATGACTCACGACTAGTGAAAGGTATATATATGTATGATAACAACCGAAACGCAGTAAACAACATTTAGTATGACAATATGGAGATGGAAGTGACGGAGGAAATGTAAATAAGAAATGGAATTATAAAGCTTTATGACCCATTTACTGAGGCGGGGACGATCTAGTACTAAATCACGTCACGCAACCAATCTCCCTTCACCTTCAAGATTCATGAACGAATGACTCCTCTCCACAGCTGTATCATCCCTACAAGATTCATGAGGGAATGACTCCTCTCCACAGCTGTATCATCCCTACAAGATTCATGAGGGAATGACTTCTCTCCACAGCTGTATCATCCCAGCAAGATTCATATAGGAGTGATCACTCTAAAGCTGTATCATCCCTATCCGTGTTTACATAATCTTTGGCACTTCTGTCAATATACTATCTAACATTTATCTAATGTTTAGTAATATATCTGAAATGTTTAGTTAGCTAACATTACAAGTATGAAATGACAATCGCCTTAAGGTGATAATCAGGAATGACCTTAGATATGAAAAATAGTGTTTAGCTGTGTACAACAATATGAGCAGAACGTCAAGTTTTACAACTAAAGATATGAACAATAAAACGAAAGACACAATCCTCACAACACCCTCGTCAGATACAGTGTTCACATCATCATCGTCAGACACAATCCTCACAACACCCTCGTCAGACACAATCCTCACAACACCCTTATCAGACCACATTTACAATACACTGTTCAGCTTCGTCACCTACCTGTATCAAACACCAGGAAACAGGTAGACTGAATAGAGAGAAGAGCAACAAAACTACTTCCGTCTATCAGAATGAATCTTGGGTAGAAAGATTCAGATTTGTGACATTATTTTCTCCAAAAGTGTGCAGACATGGAGAGCAAAAGGGTTTAGAAAGCAAAATACTTAACGATGTCGATAACGTAACTGACAATAACTTCCTGACATAGATAGACAAAGAGTGGCCAGAATGTTGGTACTGCGATGATGTGAAGACATAACGCAAACGAGAGCGAAGGTTTATTGAGCGTCAGTTTTACAGAACACTGGAATAAACAGCATTTATTGTCAGGACGAACGTTATGAATACGTTTAAAACACTGCTAAACTATTACTTTAAATGTAATGATTGTCAGCCAATAAGCTGACTGCAATATGGCAATAAAATGAGCATATTAATTATTTTTTCTCTTAATGATCAACAATTAAAAGTCATCTTCCCTACAATATCCTGATGTTGTAATAAAGACCAGGGAGATTCCCATTCATCGTTTCCAATAAACTTTCGGTGTCAGTATACTCTCTTTATACTATTTGATGTCACTTCGCTGATATGTTCGTGCTGGTTAATGTACAGGATGGAGCGGTGGGTGGGGACGAGCTTTGTACTTTACTGTCTCCATCTTTACCAGTGGGAAAGGAGGAACCTTCTGTTTTATTATTCTCTTTCCATCTATAGTAGTGGGCGGGTGGGTGGGTGGGGTTACAGCCTTCTACCCTACTGTCTCCATCTACGATGGTAGGAAGGGAGGAACCTTCTACTTTACTACCCTGTCTCCATCTTATAGTGATGAGTGGGCAGGAACCTTTCGCTTTATCATCTCGCCTCCATCTAACTAGATTAGGATTTTAGGAACCCATTACTGTCCTCCAGCGTGAAGCATGACCCTGTCATCGACCATCAAGTCCTCTGTCATCTGGCTTTCACAGGGACCTCCTGACCAGTGTATGTGAAGAACTGGCTCCCTAATACAGACGGGATTTTCTTTTCTTTTATCTATTTCAAGATAAAAAAAAAACAAAGTCGTACCAAAATAAAGAGAAGTATGACTCCAAGCTAATCCGCGTCCAAGAATTATTTTGTCACGTTCTGTACAACATGGACGAGTTTTGCCTTGGTATATGTCAAGGGTGAGCGGTTCAAGGACGGGCGGGCGGACGAACGGACAATCCTGCCTCTGGATAATTACTACAGGTCCTGACGCATTGGCAGTAGTACATCTACAATCACCATCCCTTCGTGATTTCATTGGCAAATTTATCATAAAAATCTCCCTCACATTATCAGCCATCACTGTCCATCTAGCCAACCATCAGTATGATGGTTCAAATGTTCTTCAATCACTGTCATTTCGCCTCGCTATTAAGGTCTTGCCCTCCTCACTGTCACCGGAGACATTTTCAAGCTTTCCTCACCTGACTGACTGAGCTCTAAGCACCGGCCTGTGACCGGGGTCAGGTGAAGCTGAGTCACGCTCAGTCGGTTTTCTACTTTGTAGGACTTTGCGAGGTTGTCCTTCTTCGAATCCCCGCCAGATGGGGGTCACCACTGCCTTGGCAGCTAGCACTGAGGGTCCGACAGCTGGTACTGGGGTAGTGGCAGTTGGTGGAACTCACAGTCGTCGTAAAATCTTTGGTCAAACTAGTGACATTGTCTCACTGTAGGACTAAAGTCTAACACTTCTAATGTGTTCTAAAACTGTAGTTTCTAAATCTAATACTTGGGCTTAGTCATCACTTCTAATAGTTACTACAATTTTATATTCTAATTCTAATATTTGGGCGTGATCGTCACTTCTAATGCGTTCTAAACTGTATCTTCTAAATCTAATGTTCGGACGTAACAATTACTTCTAATGAGTTCTAAGACTATATCTTCTAAATCTAATATCTGAACGCTTTCCTCAGATTCACACAATGATTTTCACTGAAACATAAATACATAGACATAATAAAACACACATGGGCATACATACATTTGGGATCCTATACTTCATACACTTTATCATAGCTACATGTATTCATAAATGCAAATATATATTCCGACATGCTTATATAGATGGGAACATGTATCCGTGCCTGCATACATTCACACCTGTATACATATACGCATACATAAACGTGACCCAACTGTGCAGGATTCCGCAGTTTATAGATTGGCGATGATTTTCTCACTGACCCAACAGTTTATGTTCCGCACTGACCTAACACTTTATATTGGACACTGATCCAACAGTTTGCTTCTCACTGACCAACAAATTTTTGTGTTTTACTGACCCAACAGTTTGTTTCTCACTGACCTAACAATCTATGTTCCTCACTGACCCAACAGTTTATGTTTGTCATTGACTCAACTATTTATGTTTTCACTGTCCCACAACTTTTTGTTCCTTATTGACCTAACAGCTTATGTTCCTCATAGACCTAGTAGTGTATGTTTCTCAGTGTCCCAACAGTTTACGTTTCTCATTGACCAGTCTATATTTCTCACTGACCCAGCAGTTTAATTTTCTCACTAACCCAACAGTTTATGCTTCTCAATGACCCAACAATTTATGTTTCTCAACGACCCACCAGTTTATGTTCCTCACTGAACCAACAGAGTATGTTTCTCACTGGCCCATCAGTTTATGTTTCTCACTTACCGAACAGTTTCTGTTCTTCACTGACCCAACAGTCTTTGTTCCTCACTAACCCAACATTTCATGTTCCTCACAAACTTGATAGTTTGTTTCTCACTGACCCAACAGTTTATATTTCTCGTTGACTAAACAGTTTTCGTTTCTCACTGACTCAACAGTTTATGTTTCTCAATGACCCAACATTTTATTTTTCTCACTGACCCAACGGATACTGTTTCTCACTGACCCACCAGTTTATGTTTCTCACTGACCCAACAGTTTGTTTCCCGCTGACTCAACTGTTTATATTCCTCACTGACCCAATAGTTTATGTTTCTCACTGACCCGACAGTGTATGATTCTCACTGACCCAACAGAATATGTCTCTCACTGACCCAACAGTTTATCTTCGACACTGCCCCAACAGTTTATGTTTCTCACTGACACAGCAGTTTATGTTTCTCACTGACCCAACAGTATATATTTCTCACTGACCCAACAGTTTATGCTTCTCACTGACCCAACACAGTATGTCTCTCACTGACTCAACAGAGTATGTTTCTCACTGGCCCAGCAGTTTATGTCTCTCACTGATCCAACAGAGTATGTTTCTCACTGGCCCATCAGTTTAGGTTCCTTGCCAACTCAGCAGTTTATGTTTTTCACAGACCCAACAGTTTATGTTTCTAACTTACCGAACAGCGTGTGATCTTCAGTGACCTAACAGTGTTTCTCACTGACCCAACAATTTATGTTTCTCACTGACCCAACAGATACCTTTTCTCACTGACCCATCAGTTTATGTTTTTCAATGAACCAACAGTTATGTTTCTCACTGACCCATCTGATTATGTTTCTCATTGACTTAACAGTTTATGTTTCTTATTGTCCCAGCAGATACTTTTTCTCACTGACCCACCAGTTTATGTTTCTCAATGAGCTAACAGTTTATGTTTCTCACTGACCCATCAGATTATGTTTCTCATTGACCTAACAGCTTATGTTTCTCACTGACCGAACAGATTATGTTACCCACTGACCCAGTAGTTTATGTTTCTCACTGACCCAACATTTTATGCTCCTCATTGACCCAACAGTTTGTATTCTTCACTGACGCGACAGATTATGTTTCTCACTGACCCAACAGTTTATGCTCCTCATTGACCCAACAGTTTGTATTCTTCACTGACGCGACAGATTATGTTTCTTACTGACCCAACAGTTTATGTATCTCATTGATCCAACAGATTGTTACCCATTGATCCACCTGTTTATGTTCCTCGCCAGCTGAATTTATTTTTCAGTGGCAACAGCTTATGTTCCTCAGTGACCCAACTGTAATGTTTCTCACTGAACCAGCAGCAGAGCTGTGTAATCTAGCAGTGTCAACCAGTCAGGAACGATGTTAGGGCTGGTGTCAGCCAGTTAGGGGTTTTGTCAATCAGTCAAGGGTGACATAAGGGACTGTGTCAACCTGTCAAGGGTGGCGCAAGAGATCGTGTCAAACAGGGGCGGTGTCAGAGGGTCAGGAGATGTCAGTTAGTTAGAGGGGATGACAGTCAGTCGGTGGTGATGCCAACCAATCAAGTGTGGTGACAGCAAGTAAGGGGTGGTGTCAGCCAGTAATGTAAGGGTGGTGTCAGTTAGTCAGGAGTGATGTAAAACTTAGTATCAGCCAGTAAGAAGTGGTGTTGGGGAAGTTGTCAGCCAGTCAAGAGTGGTGTCAGCCAGTCAGGGGTACAATCACTGGTGATGTCAATCAATCAGGAATTATGTCAAGACTGGTGTCAGCCAGTCGGGAATGGTGTAATGGGTGATGTCAGCCAGTCAGGAGTGGTGTCATGGGTGTTGTCAGCTAGTCAGGAGTTGTGTCAGCCAGTCAGCAGCGGTGTCATGGGTAGTGTCAGCCAGTCAGGAGCGGTGTCATGGATTGTGTCAGCCAGTCAGGAGTGGTGTCATGGGTGGTGTCAGCCGGTCAAGGGTAGTATCAAGAGAGATGCCAGGCAGTAAAAGGTGGTGTCAGCCGGCCAAAAGTGGTGTCAGCCAGTTAGGAGTGGGTGTCAGGGATGGTGTCAGACAGTCAAGGGCAGTGACAGCGGGCGGTGTCAGAGTCATCTTGGTCAAAATGCAGGATGTCAGAGTCAGGCATGTCAGCCAAGGACATCACTGTACAATATATAATCAATTCCATAAATCAAAGGATTCTGAAGGATTTTAATTCACGTCAGCTTGTGCTGGATAGTACCTTGGGTGCACCGTGGGTGTACCGTGGGTGTACCTTTCGTGTACTGTGGGTGTACCTTGGGTGTACCGTGGATTTACCTCGAGTGTACCGTGGGTGTACGGTTGGGTATACCATGGGTGTACCGTAGGTGTATCATGGGTGTACCGGGCGTGTACTGTGGGTGCACCGTGGGGGTACCGTGGGTGTACCTTGGGTGTAGTGTGGGTGAGCAGTAGGTGTACCGTGGTAGAGGCGGAACAGTGAGCACGTGTAGCAGCCGACTCCCCCCCCCCTCCCCACCGGGAGTCCTGACCTTGCTGGGACAGTGCGGTGGTATAACGGCCGATCCTGCAGTGACTACCACAATTGTGGCAGCGGTCCGAGCCACTGCTGCTGCTGCTGCTGGTGCCGGTAATGAGTGCATGTTCTGCGGTGGTCCAGCAGCGCCACCCAGGCCCCCCTACCCCCCCCCCCTCTCCACCACAGCAGTGGTGAGGTTTGCTGTGCCGTGTCGCTGGCAGGCCCACCACAGGTCGTGATTGTAAACCCGAGTGTCGTGAAGGAATCGACCGGTATACCTCGGTTTACCGCATCAATCGCCGAGTTTTCTTCCTCCCCAGTCTCGGGCTGCGTCGGAGGTTTACACAGCGGCGGTTCACCGATGGTCGGGGGAGATTAACGATGGTACCGGTGTCGTTTAACCACACGTTGAACGTTCCAGAGGAAGAGATTGTTGTGTCGGTTTGACTCTGAAGGCGGCGCAGCAGAAGGCAAGGTTCGTGGGGCGGGAGTGCGAGACCCGACTTTCTTCGGCGTGAGCGATGTTGTGATATCGACCGAGGCTCTGGTGTGGTGTGGCTGCCGTTGGACCAGCGGACGACGTAAATATTCTGCGGCTCCTGCCATACCTGCAGAGGCCCCCTCCTGTAGCAGGGACCCCGCCGCCAACACGGTGGTCGCGGGGCGGCGGGAGACAGACGCCCTGCCACTTCTCTTGGTATAGGAAGTTAGGCCTGCAGTAGGGACACCCCTGTCTCCCACGTCACAGGGAGTCAGACCTGCAGGAGGGGCGCCCCATCTCCCATGTCACAAGGAGTCAGACCTGCCCCTTCTTTCTGACTTCCCATCTACTCCACGAGCCAGGCAAAGACATGCGTCGCCCATCAGCTCATTCCATACGGCGAGCATGACCGCTTCGCTTCAGACCTCGTCGAAGCCAATTATCCCTTACTTCGTCCAGAGCTTCTTCAGGAAGTCACAACCTCCAGCCAGCGAAGTGAAAATCTCCTTCACATAATTCCTCAAAAACGTCCCAACCCCTACATCAATTCACAAACCCCTCCAACCAAGCCATAACCCTACGTCCAACCCCTTTAACCCTACAAACTTACAACCTTTATCTAGATCATAATATCTTTACGGGGCCATAACCTCCCCGTGAGGCTGTACCTCCCAGACGAGGCAAAAACCTCCAAACAAAGCCGCCATAGTCTTACATTAAAGACGCAGTAATGTACGCTTCCAAACTTATAACTAATATATATATATATATATATATATATATATATATATATATATATATATATATATATATATATATATCCTGAACAACTTACAACTCATGCGAGTCACATGACATGGGTTATAGACATGAGGACAACCATTTCATGAAACAATAGAAAAGACCATGGCAATATGTGAGGGACCATTATGACCCTAGGTAAAGGAAGATCATGAGAGTGGTCCTGGGAGGACTATGGTATGAAAAGGACCATGATACAGAACACGGGTCATGGTTGGGGAACAATAACAATGGGTTCAAAAAGACCATGCTACAGTATGGAGGACCATGGTACTGGGTGGTGGACGACCGGGGCACTGGGTCTAGGAGGACCATGGCATTGGATGAGGAGGATGGTGACGGGTAAAGGATCACCGTAGCATTGGGTGACGAGTGACGACTGGCAATGGGTGGAGGGTGACCATGGCACTGTGATGGATGACCATGACACTGGGTGATGGATGAACATGACACTGGGTAAATGACGATGACACTGGATCAAGGGTGACCTTGGTAGTGGATGATGGATGACCATGGCACTGGGTAGGGATGACCATGGCACTGGATGGAGGATGAACACGGTTCTGGGTGCAGGATGACTATGTTCCTGGGTGGAGGATGACTATAGCACTGGGTGAAGGATGACCATGATATTGGGTTGTGGGTGACTAAGTGGATGATGACAATGATACCGAGTGGAGGATGACCAAGGCACAGGCTGAAGATGACGATGGTACTTGACAAAGGATGATCATGACACTGGGTGGAGGATGACCACGGCCATGGGTGGAACATTATCATGGCTGTGGGAGAAGGATGACCATGTCATTAAGCAGAGGATGACCATGATATTGGGTGGAAGATGACCATGGCATTAGGGGAGAGGACCATGGTCATAGGTGGAGGATGACCATGACACTATTTGTTGGATGACTATGGCATTGGGTGGGAGGCGACTATGGTAATGGATGAAGGCTGACCATGGTGTAGGTGGAGGATGACCATGCTACTGGGTGGAGGATAACCATGCTGCTGGGTGGAAGATGACCATGCGACTGAGTGGAGGATGACCATGCGTCGGTGTGGAGGATGACCATGCTACTGGGTGGAGGATGACCATGCTACTGGGTGGAGGTGACCATGCTAGTGGGTGTAGGATGATCATGGTACTGGGTGGATAATGACTATGCTACTGAGTGAAGGATGATCATGGCACTGGGTGGAGGATGACCATGGTACTGGGTAGAGGATTACCATGCTACTGGGTGGAGGATGACAATGATACTGGGTGGAGGTTGACCAATGTATTTGGTGGAGGATGAACCATGGTACTGGGTGGAGGATGATCACGGAACTGGTTGGATGATGATCATGTTACTGAGAGGAGGATGACCATGCTACTGGATGGAGGATGATCATGGTACTGGGTGGAGGATGACCATGGTACTGCTTGGAAGATGACCATGCGACTGGGTGGAGGATGATCATGTTACTGGGTAGAGAATGACTATGCTAATGGGTGGAGGATGACCATGATATTGTGGAGGATGATCATGGTACTGGGCGAAGGATGACCATGCTACTGGGTGGAGGATGACCATACTACTGGCTGAAGGATGACCATGCTACTGGGTGGAGGATGACCATGCTACTAGGAAAAGGTTGATTATGGTACTGGGTGGAGGATGACCATGCTACTGGGTGGAGGATGACGAAGATATTTGATGGAGAATGACTATGGTACTGGGTGGAGGATGATCATGGTACCGGGTGGAGATGACCATGCTACTGGGTGGAAGTTGAAGATATTTGGTGAAGGATGACCAAGGTATTTGGCGGAGGATGATCATGGTACTGGGTGAAGAATGACCATGCTACTGGGTGGAGGATGACCATGATACTAGGTGGAGGACGACCATGGTACTGGGTGGAGGATGATCATGGTGCTGGGTGAAGGATAACCATGATACCGGGTGAAGGATGACCATGCTACTGGTTGGAGGATGACTGAGGTATTTGGTGGAGGATGACCATGGTACTGGGTTGAGGATGATCATTCTACTGGTTGGAGGATGACCATGTTACTGGGTGAAGGATGACCATGCTACTGGCTGAAGGATGACCATGCTACTGGATGGAGGATGACCATGCTACTGATTGGAGGATGACCATTCTACTGGTTGGAGGATGACCATGCTACTAGGTGGAGGATGACCATGCTACTGGGTGGAGGATGACCAAGGGATAGGGTGGAGGATGACCAAGGGATAGGGTGGAGGATGATAATGGTAATGAGTGGAGGATGACCATGCATTTGGGTGGAGGATGATCATGGTAGTGGGTGGAGGACGATCATGGTACTCGGTGGACGATATTCATGGTACTGGGTGGAGGATGACAATGCTACTGGGTGGAGGATGACCATGTTACTGGTTGGAAGATGACCATGCTGCTGGATGAAGGATGATCATGGTACTGGGTTGAGGATGACCACGGACTGGGTGGAGGATGATCATGGTACTGGGTGGAGGATGACCATGCTACTGGGTGGAGGATGACCATGCTGTTGAGTGAAGGATGACGATGATACTGGGTGAGGATGGCCACGCTACTGGGTGGAGGATGACCACGCTACTGGGTGGAGGATGACAACGATACTGGGTGAGGATGACCATGTTACTGGGTGGAGGATGACCATGCTACTGGGTGGAGGATGACTACGCTACTGGGTGGAGGATGACGACGATACTGGGTTAGGATGACCATGTTACTGGGTGGAGGATGGCCATGCTAATGGGTGGAGGATGACCGTGATACTGGGTGGAGGATGACCACGTTACTGGGTGGAGGATGACATAGGTATTGGGTGGAGGATGACCATGGTACTGGGTGGAGGGTGACCACGCTACTGGGTGAAAGATGACCAAGGTATTAGGTGGTGGATGACCATGGTACTGGGTGGATTATGACCAAGGTATTGGAAGGAGGATGACCGTGATAGTAGGTGGAGGATGACCATGTTACTGGGTGGAGGATGACCATGGCATAGGGTGGAGAATGACCATGCTACTGGGTGGAGGATGACCAAGGTATTGGTGGAAAATGACTATGGTACTGGGTGGAGGATGACCACGCTACTGGTTGGAGGATGACCATGGTACTGGGTGAGTATGACCATGCTACTAGGTGGAGGATGACCATGACACTAGATGGAGAACGACCATTACAGTAACTGAAGGATGACAATGACACTTGGTGAAGGATGACTTTGAGGAAGTCGGATTTAACTCGAAATGGATGAGCGCTTTTGACCATGTCGGTGGATGGAGGCAAACCATGACCCGGTATGGGGGGGTGGGAGGAGGAGGAGGTGGAGGAGGGCCGCCCCTGGTCCACAGGGGAGGATCGGAAACCTTACCTTAGGATCACAAGCGGAGAGATGGCGCCTCCATTCCTGGTGCCGGATGCACTAGCTGGATGACTCGGGTGTGACGTGGAGGTGGGCGCCGGCAGCAGCAGCCCTCACGCTCCTCGTTTTTAAGTGCCTCCTTCTCTTTTCTTTCTTTCTGTTCCTCTCTCTCTCTTGTCTTCCCCCGGCCAAACAAACAAATAAACAAACAAACAGGAGCCTCGTTCTAGAGCCTGGCTATATAACAAGTGGTTCTGGAGGGGGGCGGGGGGCAGGGGAGGGGGCGGGGGGCGGGCAAAGTAAGTAAATAACGGTTCACCGAACACCTGGACTTCGGCAGCAGCGTCCCGTGTGCACTGGTGCTGGTACTACTACAAGGCTCGACTACCTGGGCGCCACGACAAGCAGCCGACTAGTCGTTCATTTTCATAAGCCTCAAGAATGTGGCGTATTCCTTGTCGAACTTATCAGCGATAATACCGTCTCGTCCATAGCCCATCCCCTCACATAGTCTGAGGGTGTGGGAGTGTGTGGGCGTTTGTGGGGGCGTCAGGGGTGTGAGGGGTATGGTGTAGTGGTGGTGGTGGTGGTGTTGGTGGTGAAGGTGGTGGTGGTGGTGGTGAGTGCGCGGGGGGCAGCAGCGCGCATGGTCTCGCCGGAGCCGACCTGTAGTGTGTACGTGCCCGAGGATGGCCACCGTCTGAGCCGCTGCCTCACCTCGGGCCCCCCGCCGTCAGCCGAGCCGACCCGAGCCGACCCGACGCAGGCCACCCGTCCCCTCCCCCCGTCCCCTCCCACCACCTCCCTCCCCCTTCTCCCTCCCTTCCTCCCTCCCCCCTCCAGCCAACATGGCCGCCGCCGCCCACCCCACACCAGAGCCAGCTAGTCGATACCATCCGTGCTCCCCGCCACCCCCTCCAACACCACAACATGGCCCTCCTCCTCCTCCTCCTCCTCCAACTTCACCACCACCTCCAACCTCCAACTCCTCCTCCTCCTCCTCCATCACCCCATAAAAATTCCACCCTCATAATTCCATACCCCCACCTCATACAAAATAGTGGGAGAAGCGTCGTGAGGTGTGTGTGTGTGTGTGTCTATGCGTGTGTGAGTGTTGGCGGTGGCCTGCACCTCATACCATCCTCACAACTCACACCTGGGGTTGGGTGGTGTTATGAGGCCAGACCAATGCAGGCAACCCGGTCCTCATGAAAGACCACACCCACTAACTCACACAAACATCTGATTCCTCATTTGCAATAGCCTCACTGCTCATACCCCCTCCTCCCGAGGCAGCCCCCGGGGGGGAGGGGGATTGTGAGGGAGGTATCCCCCTCCCACCTGGGGAAGGGGAGGAGTAATCCCATATTTGCCGCAGGGAGCCTTTCATAACGTCCTGGCCAACGGGAATCAACAATGGCCACCACCTTGGCCAGGGGGCCACATCGCTACCTCCATTCACTAGCGGCCACCTCCCCCCTCACCCCTCCCCCACCCCTCCCCCCCTCCCTTCCCCTCACCCCACACCCCCATTCCTCAAACTCACCTCTCACCCCTCCCCTCACCCTTCACTCCTCACCCTTCACCCCTCACCCTTCACCCCTCCCCCTCACCCCCAACCCCCAGCCACTGTTTCCAGCCCACAACCCCACGGACTAATAACCCTGCAGCCCGCCAACCTCACGCACTCACAACCCTCCAGTTCACAACCCAAAGACCTGACAATTCACCAGTCCACAATCTCATGACCTCACAATCCTCCAATCCACAGCCTCACGATCTCATAATCCTCCAGTCTACAACCACATGGCTTCACAGCCCCTAGGCCTCACAACCTGGCAATACACAACCACAGTCCTCACATCCCTGCAATCCACAACCCCAGGTTTTATAACTCTCCAGTCCACAACTTCACGGCATCAATTCATCAGTTCACATACCCAGGCCTCACAACTCAGCAGTCCACAACCCCATGCCCTCACAACCTTGCATTAAACCACCCTAAGGCCTCACAACCTTGCAGTCCACAACCAGATGGCCTCATAACCCTGTAGTCCACAACCCCACAGTCCCCACAACCCTGCAGTCTACAACCCAGGGCCTCTCAATAGGAACAACAACAACAACCTTGCAGTCCACAACCCCATTGCCTCCCAGCAGGAGCAATAACCCTACAGTCCACAACCCCACGACCTCCACAACCCCATGACCTCCACAACCCTACAGTTCACAACCCACGGCCTCACAACGGGAGCCTCTCAGAAGAACCCACATCACATCTCATAACCTATAGCACTGCAACAACATCCATAACCCCGTGAGAACAACAGTAAACCATCAATCTTATACACTCAATTGCAACATTACCAAAACATCACCAACAAGTAACACAGCACCGCACCTACAACAACAGACCACCTACAACAATAGACTTCCTATAACAATAAACCACCTACAACAATAGACCACCTACAACAACAGACAACCTACAACAATAGACCACCTACAAAAATAGACCACCTACAATAATAAACCACCTACAACAATAGACAACCTACAACAATAAACCACTTACAACAAAAGACAACCTACAACAACAGACCACATACAGCAATAGACAACCTACAGCAATAAACAACCTACAACAACAAACCACCTACAACAATAGACACCTACAACAATAAACCACCTACAACAATAGATCACCTACAACAATAGACCACCTACAACAAAAGCCACCTACAACAATAGACCACCTACAACAACAACCTACAACAACAGACCACCTACAACAATAAACCACCTACAACAATAGACCACCTACAACAACAGACAACCTATAACAATAGACCACCTACAAAATAGACAACCAACAACAATAAACCACCTACAACAATAGACAACTTACAAAAATAGACCATCTACAACAATACACAACTTACAACAATAAACCACCCACAACTGACAACCTACAACAATAGGCCACCTACAACAATTGACTACCTACATCAATAGACCTCCTACAACGATAGACAATCTACAAAAATAGACCATCTACAACAATAGACAACCTTCAACAATAAACCACCTACAACAACAGAAAACCTACAACAGGCCTCGTAAAACAACAGACCACCTACAACAATAGACCACCTACAACAATAGACCACCTACAACATTAAACCACCTACAACAATAAACCATCTACAACAATAAACCACCTACAACAACAGACCACCGACAATAATAGACAACCTACAACAATGGACTATCTGTAACAAGACAACCTACTACAATAAACCACTTATAACAATAGACCACATACAACAACAGACAACCTACAACAATAGACAACCTACAAAAATAGACCACCTACAACAATAGACCTCCTACAACAACAGACGACCTACAACAATCGCAGCCCTGTTACAACCTTAGCAAAACCTGAACCCCATAACAGCATCGGAGTACAACCAAAAATAACCACAACACCAGATAACCACCAAAAACAACAACCACAACAGCAGGCCACCCACAACAACCAATATTATCTTACACGTCCATATCATTCGGTATAATTACTGCTACACCACTAATCATTGCAATGATTGCGGAGGGACGAGGCAGAGACTTACAACCCCAACACCACAACTGGTCAGCCTGCAGTGCACACGACACAACCAGACAGTTGTAACCCTAGCAAGAATAGCCAGCGTTCTGTGGCACAATCTCTTTGCCTACCAGGAGTCCATAGCCACGTCTGTGTCCAGCACATGGTCAAGACAAAGACATATGCAAAGTGCCAACTACACTGCATGACCCACTAACACCACCACCGCCACTACAGCCACAACCACCACTATCACCACAACCACCATCACTACCGCCATTATCACCGTCATAACTACCACATCCATCAACACCAACACAACAGAAACAAACCAGGCAACGTTGCCGTCAGTCACCACCATCTGCGGCAACGTTGCCATCCAGCGCCAGGCACGTCAGCCCAAGGTCAATTGCCATGCACTCAAGACAAGGTATATGGCAACTGCGCATCCAGCCATCTACCCCTCTGGCCATGACATGTTCTCTAGTTCTACAGCCCTGGCCATGACGTGTTCTCTAGCTCTTCAGCCCTGGCCATGACGTGTTCTCTAGCTCTACAGCCCTGGCCATGACGTGTTCTCTAGTTCTACAGCCCTGGCCATGACGTGTTCTCTAGCTCTACAGCCCTGGCCATTACTTAATCCATTCGCCAATACCTGGTCTCTGTGGCTCACAGGTGTGGAGGCCGTGTCTGTGACCGCCATATGGACGTATTTTGCAGTCAGTGCAAACCAGATCTGTTTGTCTCTCTCTCGGGTTCAATTGTTAGTCTTTGAACCCTTCAAGCACTTCGTGAACCCTCTTGCCATTCATTGAACCTACTTTGGCACAGCTACTACCGCCATTGGATGGGCTCACTCTACCCCCATTTCTGGGGGTTCACCAGGCCAGCCATACTCCTGAGAATCGCCAAACCAGCTTCCCCCAGACACCACTTCCAGGCCAAACCCCCTTTGGTCTTTCCAGTCCAGCCCCCGAAGACGCTCTAGATTGACCCCAGAGATCATCATGGAGTAACATTCCCACATCATCCCCGTAGAGCTTCTATAAACTCATCCCCCTGAGTCTTTCCAGTCAGACTCCTGTTAGACCTGAGCCTTCCAGTATCGGGCTCCTGGATCTCCTTTGAGTCTCCATACCCTCCAGCGTCAAGACTCTTCCTGAAACAAGCCGTCTCTCCCGATGGTCCTCTGGGGGTCTTCTTGGCTCATAAGGTTGGTCCTGTGACCCCCAGCGAGGCTCCATGCCCCCTCCCACTACCATTCCTTCTCTTGGACTGCCCTGTCCTGCCCCTTCGACTTCCTCCTGGCCGTGTCAGCAACCCTACATCATGACCCCACCTCCCCAGGGAGTCACGTCTCCCGAAGTTCCTGTCATCATGGATGACTCTTGAAGACCTCTTTCTTGAAGCACTTTCCGCCCGCCGGAGTCTGTCTCGTACACTCGAGGTGCACGAAAGCAAAGCACACTGAGGGGCGTACGAGTGTGACCTCACACACACACGGCAAACGCACGCCTGGATATATATGCTGATGATCCAGAATCATTCTAGTGTAAGGATGTTTTTTCTCGGTAAACTACCTCTCGCTGGGTCAATGTTTATCCCCGTCGCCTCCCGTTTTAAACAAGTCTTTATCAATGGACGCAATGGCGGGCTCTTGGGAGGACGACTCTAGCAGCTTGGAAGGGGTCGACTGTCTGACATGAGGTCACACCTGACACTGCGGTCCTGACCTCCAATCACTCCTAAATACTCTCACTTAATGTGGTGTTTAAACAGGTCCTGTGCCTGGGACGGCTGTCCACGCTGGTCTTAAAGGTGCCTTGCGCTCAAAGCTTCCCATTCAGCTGTCCCGCAAGTGTGGCCAGGCCGTGGCACACCCGGACCACCACACACGTCCCTTCGCTCCTACCGACGACATCTGTGCTCATTACGCACTCAATGTATACGACATCTCGTGTTGTGTTGTACGCACTCTGGCCCATCGCGTGAAATCTCTACCACAACCCCAGCGCTGCACTTGGCTACCACAGGCAGTAACCATAACTTGGCTAGGACACAGTCATCACAAGGTCTACGTCACAACAGTACCAACAACTCTGCCACCACAGTCCAATCCACCACAACAACCCAGTCGCGGTGAGTCATTCACCGCAGTGCAGAGTCCCCCACAGCCATTACAATCTCCGCTCACCACAACTAAGCAAGTCATAACTACAACGTAACCGCTGCATACTAGTTATGATGAAGTTATGATAAACTAATCAAAAGTAAAGTAGTCACACATCACAGTCCAAGCACAAGGAATCAGACGGTCCATCTTACTCAACCTCTGTAATGACAACCCAGAGTAAACAGTCTAATGAGTAGACACTACAACACTCACTATAACCCAGTCAGCACATTCCGAGGGCCATATTTTGAGTTCCACAACCCCCTAACCACACTCCTACTTCTACAACCTTGGCTAAAACATCCCACTCCACAACCCAGTCATTCTCTCGTGATCAAGAGGACTGCAGTCTATCCGACCCACCAGTCTGTTGGTCACTTCAACTCCGTCACCGCACCCTAGTCAGACCAACGCACCCGCCACAACACACCCAAGATAACCCAGTTATCTGGTCGACCATAGGCATGAAGTTGGTCGAAGTTGGTTTGGTTGCCAGAGGACGCATGGCGAGAGATGGCACCGGTACCGGAGTGAGAGCAATCATGCCATGGGTTGCGCCCGAGCCTAGCGACCGCCCGTCCCTCCATCAGCCAAGCAACATATGCTGCCACGAACGGAAACATGTTTGCTACAGGGCCTCTGGTCAGGTACATGTCTTTGCCATCAACGGAAGGAAGGCAAAGTGAGCCAGCGTCGTCAGCTGTGGTGTCCTGTGGACAAGGCTCGCCCGTCAAGGACAGCGAGCAGCAGTGGGAACCACAGATCGCTGGAGGGGAAAAATAAGAGACATAGAAATTCGTCCACTTTAATAATAGAACATCGATCGCGAGGGGTTCCCTACCTGCTGGAGGAGGACTTCGTCTGTGGCCAGGCTGATGGCGCCCCCTGCAGACGACCCCACCCAACCCCACACACACACACACACACACACGCCTCGGGTCAGGGTGAGAGGGAGGGGGAGAGGAACAGGTCAGGGTGATTGGGACAGGGAGATGGAAGAGATAGGGAAAATGGAATGGGAAGCAAATATACAATGACGACAATGAAGGAAGAATGAGAAAGATATACGAAGCAGAAAGACATGCACTTCATAGAGAGGATAAAGGAGTGGCAGTTCGTGATTTCATTTATGCACTGGGATGATTTGGACGCTCATGGTGATAAGGAGTCATGGAGACAGAAGTTCTTAAGAGTCTGTACAGAAAAATTTTCCAAACCATCATGCCACTGAGCACACAAGGTTCAGGGGACTGACATACAGTCAGTAATAGCTCCTATATTCACACATAGTAGCATGGTATTGAGATAGATATCTTTTATGATACACCAGCTGGAATAAGAAAGATAAAAGTGATTACGTAACTTGAGTTTCATTTTTTGGGTAACTGAGAGCGTAAGGCAAACAACAGTAATGCTGACTCAGAGTGGGATATACAGTACCCGCGGAAAGTCTGAGGAATACGGGGCCTTTCGTAGCACGGTTGGGTTTCCTCAGAATTCCCGCGGGTACTCCATAACCCTGATGATCATACACTAGTCAACAGTCTCCATGGCAACATTCCTTGACAAACAGAGATCAGTAGCCAGGAACCCAGACGCTGTGGTGGTAGATTCTGTGATATCAACAAGGAGGGAGTAGGATCATGCGTACATTTTGCCTGAGATACTAAAACAATGTTATAAAGAGTGTGGTTCAATAAGATGTGTCAAAAAGATAAGGAGCTTAACGAAGTGTTGTGGAAGAAGATACAGCCGCCACTCGGGCCAGACAGTATTTGCAAGAGATCAAGAAATGAGTTTAGCAAGGCAAGGAAGGAAGGATGAGCAAAGAGACTCTGACAAGAACATTGTGGACAAGGAAGGAGACAATCCAAAACATTTCCAAAACGTCATCACGAGAAAATTGGCTTCTAACGAGCAGGTAATCAGGGCAAGGGATTCGGAGGAGGAGCTGCAGACGATGATGTCGAGTTCTGTGAGGAACTGAATGTCAAGCTGGGAGGCGTTTTCACAGTGGGGGACGCCATAGCCCCAGTCCAGTCCGATGGAATAGGCAGGAAGTCTAGGGAAGGCCTGGAACGTTCAGGGAAGACGGGAAGACCCATAGGAGGGTTAATGCCCTGAAGAAATGCCTCCACCTTCCCGGAAACCATCCGGAATCCCTTTCCCAGAAGCCTCTGCAGCGGCGCTCCCTCCAGTAGCAGGGGAATGATGGATTCGACGTGATGGCTAACAGAGTGACAGCCTCAAAGAAAGGTGACTTTCTACTCGAGGTGTGACCTCATGCAGGCGAAATCAGGTGAAGTCTATATACATATAGATAGATAGATAGATAGATAGATAGATAGATATGAAAAAAACAAAGAGGGAAATCGTTACGATGAGAGAGAGCGGGACAGAGCAGCCCTGGCCACAGGTTGGGGGGGAGGCAAGGGAGGTGGGCACCTGTTGTTCCTGGAACCTTGGGTGTGTCTGTGTACCTGCTTTTGTACATGTGTGCGTGTGTGTGTGTGTATATATATATATATATATATGTATGTGTGTGTGTGTGTGTGGACGAGTGAGGCAGGCACCTTGTGCTGTGGGTCCCCTGAGAGAGAGAGAGAGAGAGAGAGAGAGAGAGAGAGAGACCATGGTGATATAAGGCTAAAAATCGCAATTCAAGGAAATATCCATTACCGTGACAGAGACCCCAGGCTGCTGGAGTCTTCTGTTCACCCCACTGGAACACCAACCAGCCACAACACTGCTCCTGCATGACTCCTGGAACACCAACCAGCCTCAACAAGTCTTAGAAAGCACTGGAAAAGAGAACAGAATACCCAAGGGCCTCGAGCCATGCAAGGCTCATGGTCCTGATGAAATTTCACCATATGTTTTGGAGGTGTGTGGAAGACACACTTGACAAAACTTTCGAAATCCTTTCTAAGATGTCACTGGAGAAAGGCAAAGCGCCGAGAATTTGGAAAGGGAAAACGTCATACCTCTCCAAGAGAAAGGAGACTCGGAAGAGGCGCTGATCTAGAGACCATAGGATTCTGTTAAGTGTGGTCTGTAAGCTCTGAAAAAGACAATCAGAAAGCGACTGGACGACTTCCTGCAGAAGAGAAATTAGTGCGAGAAAACGTGGTTTCAGGGGAGGAGGTCATGTGTACCGAACCTCTCAGATTTCCACGAGAGAGTGAGCTCAGTTTTACAAGAATGGGAAAGCTGGTTGAATTGTTTGCATCTGGACTGCCAGAAAGCATTTGACACCGTACCGCATTGAAAGTATAGCTAGGTTAATAACAAAAGTACCCACACACACACACACACCGCTGCACCAGTACGCATGCTCATACGACTACACCAGTACACGCTCCCAGTACCGTCAGAGACGACCCACTACCCACAGCAGGCGAAGGTGTGGACGGCTGCCCGTCACTCCGGGACACACCCAGGCGACCGCGGCGGCGGGCGGGCGGGCGAGGGGGTCAAAGGTCAAACGGCTGCCGCTCTTCACTTTCCTGGAAGGAACTAATCCTCACCCCCATCCTCCTCCCCGCCCCCCTCTCCTCCTCCTTCCCATAGGATACTGGCCCAGCCCCGGGCCCTGCCCGCTCTCTCGCCTCTCCCGGCTGGGAGAGGCGAGAAAGAGAGCACGGACCTTTATGGAGAGAGAGAGAGAGGCAGGGGAAAAGACTGCTTGAGAGCGAGGAGAGAAAATGAAGATGCGGTGGGGCCGGAGTAAAACATGAACGAAGAGAAAAGGAATCCCCAATAATCGCGATTCACGAAAACCGAAAGAATAACCTGAAGAGCAGAGGAACCTGAGGGCACTTCGGCACCTGACGTGACGGTACCTGATGTGACGGTGCCTGACGTGACGGTACCTGACGTGACGGTACCTGACGTGAAGGTACCTGACGCAGTTGTACCTGGAGAAGACGGCAAGAGAACGGACGGTGCGTGACGTAGACGGTATGAAAACGAATGATACGTTGCGTAAACGGTATGAGGTGAGAGCGGGGGGGGGGGGGTTTGACGCATGGGAGAGGGGGGATGGGGAGTGTCATGGGGCGGGGGGAGGCGCAGTTCTCCCCGAGGCCATCAGATGGCTCCTGTCTCTTGAACTGCACAGTGAACAACGCCTGGTGGCTGGGGTCGTGCATAGGGTTCCTCCCCCCGCCTCTAACTCATGACACTTTCATGGCACTAGAGGGGGGAGGGTCCCTCCTCGTCTGTCATCCCCTATGGTTCCCTGACTAAGCTCTCTCTCTCTCTCTCTCTCTCTCTCTCTCATTCTCACTGACGTCGTCCCCCTGATGTCTCAGTGACATCATCGTGAATTCAGGCCCGTCACGAGCGCGTCACGGCCATTTCGGTCCCCTGTGGAACTGCTTGTGTGTGTCCCAAGACGACCCGAGACTCACCACCTGGTCGGCTCCCTGGACGTTCCGAGAGCCGTATAAACATGCGTCTCTAACCAAGACATTACTTCCCACAGGAAGAGCAGAGCCGCTCTCTCTCCTGCCTTGGGAAACGGCGATTTGACATTTGCCTCATGAACCATCCTTGGCGCCGCTGCTTTTGGTCTGAAGTCACTCTCCTCCAGTATTATCAACACGCATGGCGGCTCCACACTGGCATCGCTCAAACATCTCTCGAGGAAACGGAGTTGAATTTTAGCTTCTGATGATTAGCGAAATACATCACTCCTGACGCTGCTCCTGCAGGTGGAGAGACGTCTCTACAGAGACCCCATTCACGGTACCCCTCAAATTGGCAGGGAAGACCTTGATACATGTATTGAATATTGATCTTATTTCGTAAGAGACAGACGAGGTTGTGATCATCAACCCTACAGTTGATATTTAGATGTGTGATGATTATCACTGTAATGATTGGATTAATATATTTAGGTGTGTGATGATTACCGTTGTTATAATTGGGTTGATTAAGTCAATCCTAGAGAGGCAGGCACCTCCTTCTGAAGTGAGGGAAGGTGTTCAGAGTCCAGCTTGTGAAATCTGTTCGGCCCTCATACCTCACATCTCACCCCTCATGCCTCACACCTCATAACTCACTCCTTATGCCTCACTCCTCATGCCTTAGCACTTCCCTCGATTGAAGGCTTTCCAGGTCATGATAGATTCACTTGCCTCTCAGAGGGCGATAGACTGTAAGAGTCAGCAAATCTATGAGATAAAGAATTCCAAAGTTTAGGTGTGGAGGAAAAGAAGCAAAGAATTGAATGGAACTGTTATCCTGCTTCCAAATCTTTCCGTTGTTGGCATGTGACTTATTGGATACATCTGTATGTTTATGTCTTTATTTTCTATGATTTTCAACTATTGCAGACATTCTTATATCTATATGTATCAAACATTGACGTTTGTATGTTTCAGAAATTGCTACGATGTCTGTAGCCTTAGAACTCCATCATCCACATACGTGACTTCAATACAGAGAAACATATACATATAAGAGCTAATTGTTCACGAATTCCGTCCACACACATTTAACCAATCACTCTCTTGACAAACTCTCCTATGAAGTCATCATTTTTTTATGGCAGATAATTCGCCTGTTGCTGTACGTCTTGGCTACACATCTTTATGTGAAATGTTATCTTCAGCGGCCTGTCTAACCCAAGTGCCTCGTCTGTATTTCCTTGTTTCCTGGCGATGCATTTGATCAAGGAACTTCTTGACAAGCTTCCCAGTCCTGCTTTCCCTCTCCTCCTTCTCTGGCACAAGGTCCTCCTCTCACCCACCCAGCCCGCAGACCATCGCCTCGGTAGAACTTCGCTCATTTGCGTAACGGCCTCAAGTTTCTTTGGTCTGCTGCAGTTGTCCTTAATTATATTTACAATCTTTTTTTCCCGTCGCCACACAGCTGTCCTGAACGACCTCTGCCCACTCGGGTACCCTCGTCCGCTGCTGCCACTACGCCCTTGCTTAGGCCTAATGTCTGCCTCTGACCGCCTGCTGCCTCGCCTCAGGACCTTTATATTATTTCGTCCAGCTTCGCGCTTCAGAATCCTCAGACCATTTTCTCCTTTTCGGTGACCTCCGCTCTGTGTTTTCTACTGTCCATGGAATCATCGTCTTCCACTTCTTGCTCCTCTGGTCCTGGTTACACCCTGGTATTGGTGATTCTGGTCCTGGTGACTCGGATTCTGGCGACACTCACGTCCTGGTGACTCTAGTTCCGCAGACGCCAAGGTCCTGGTGACGCACGGGTCCTGGTGACGCCCGGGTCCTGGTGACGCCCGGGTCCTGGTGAAACACTAGCACTGACCCACCTGATCGTTGGCCATAAGTCTCGCTGACTCCGACCGACCAGAGGACATCTTCACTCAACCCACCTTGTCCTCAGTGTCTGTCTGTCTACCTGTCTCTCTACCTGTCTCTCTGTCCATAAGGTCCACAGCGAGGCATGAGGCCAGACACAAACCATGGATCAGAACTGTACACATGACCTCAATCTTTACAAATATCGTCCTTAGAACTCCTACCGAAATCCTGTGATGGGTTTGGCATCGCCAGCTGTGGGTTATTCTGCCAAGTTGGCAGCGCACCGGCAACTGTCGGTTATTTTGCCGACTCTGTGTGACCTCCCCAACTCTGGCCTGCTTCGTACGTCACGTGGTGCAGTGGTCATATCCTGGGGTCATCGTGAGTGACCTCGGAGCCAGATGAAACCCCTGGCTGTTTGGTCTCAGTGTGGCCGAGCCAATAGGGGGCGACCTGTGGCTCACAGGTTCCCCGGGGCTCCCGCAGAGTGCGTTCTCCCCTCGTCGCTTCCGATTCACCCCTCGTCCAAGCACCAACCTCCCCAGTTCTACCCCATTCTCCCCAGTCCTGACCCAGCCTCCGTAACCCCATGACCTCCTGCCATGCCCAATCACGACCCAACCTACCCCGCTATAGAATAAGCACACCGCCCTGCATCACCCATCCTTCTAAGGCCCCTTCAACTAGAGATTCCCGGCCCACGTCAGTGCCCCTCCCTCTAGTTCATCTGTACCAGACACAAGGCCTAGGATCACTGCTGACACAGGGATGCATTGCTGGGTCCCCCTCGGGACTCGGACTGAACAAACACAGTCTACGCAAACAGGCTTACGCAACTTCAAGCAACCAATCACAGTCATAAAAGTCATTACAGTCAGAATAATGTCACGTTTCCCAAGGGAACGGATGAGCATAATTCAGGCCTATTAATCAGACTCAGGCACATTAGAACCCTAGGCATATAGGCCATCAATAAGTCTCTGGGAAAGGCTTTGCTGAGCCAACTCTAACGATACTATTAAGTAAGTCCGAATTAAACTAGACTTTCCTCTAGACCCTAACACACTTTACACTTTTGTTAACTTCTGACGTGTTAACATACAGGTGTCGGCATTTTAACCCCAGACCTTACAGGCGACCTGAGGGCCTCACAATCATCCCAGTTTCGTCTGTTTCCAAGGCCTACAATACCCACAATCAACCAATGACTTCCCCTGGCCAAACTTCGCCAATTTTCCTCCCGTCTAACTTCCCAAAATATTCCTGGACGTAACTTCCCAATTACGCTGACTTAACTTCTTAATTAACCGCTAACTTGTTGATTCATCTGTCTGGTTCTAACTACATTCCAGGGTCAACACACACACACACACACCCTCCACCAAACTCAATCGTGAGCCAAACTGCTTGGTTAGATCTAACTACGCGCCTCGTTCCCTGAAGTAGTTGCCTCTCTGGCCTAACTCACTCCATGGCTGGATAAACTGCTCGAACGAATTCGCAAACCTGGTTAATCAGTTTAATGCCTCCAAAACCCCATTTCTGTTCATCTCTCTCTCTCTCTCTCTCTCTCTCTCTCTCTCTCTCTCTCTAAGCCCCTCACAACTTTCCTGTCTTGATTCGACAGATCTGTGACTCCTTCAGCCAACGCAGTAAACATGTTTGGTGTCACCATGACATCAAACAAAATTTGGAAACCTCACATTAAGATGTCGTAAATTCTTTTCTTCTGAGCAGCTACTCTTTTGTGCAAGAGATGGAATTGTCCCGTTGTGGGAGTGCTGCTCCCACATAAAGGTGATTCTAGCTCTATAATACTCAACAGAATTGAGTCTAAAGTAGTTCGACTTATGAAGTCTCCCAGTCTAACTACGCAGACTGACTAAACTTGCCCTACACAGCAATGTTGGTTCACTTTCCCTCTTCTATAGGTATTACTTTGGTTTTTGCTCCCGAGAGCTGGCTGCTTGTGTGCCCCCACCACTAGTTAGACCATGGAATACTCGGCAAGCTCCTGCGTCACATGATTATTGTGTGGCCATCGGCAACTCAAGGGTGTGCCGATTCGAAAACTGCTTCTTTCCTTACACATCGAAGCTTTGGAACTCTCTACCTTCTCATGTCTTTCCCAGTAACTATGACCTGGCTCATTTCATGAGACAGGTTTTTCACTTTCTCAAAAATTTGTGAATACTTTCCCCGTCTTTTTTCCCCTTTCTCATTTCTCTCTATATTTCAGTTAGGGCCCGTCCTTGATGTGGACTTTTGTCCGTGACTGGAGCCATCAACATGAAAAAAGAAAGAAATTTTGTCGAATGCACGGTTCAGTTCCATCGCCAGGCTTCGATTAAGCGCAAAGAGTAGTAACCTAGCCAACTTTGATGAGAAATCCAGCTTGTTTGAACAATGTTATTGGCGTAGAACTCTGATACGTAGACGGTTGAGTGGATTCTTCAGTTCACGAATCTTCATCAACTGATGACAAATCAGTGTACTGAATAATATTGGATGGTAATATCAGGTCAGCCCTGTGAAAACGGAAAAAGCATACTTCCATTAGCGCTTTATATCTGGGCTACGTTGTCCTTATTAAACATATTTTATGAATTTGACAGACACCGCCTGGATAAACGGAGTCTAGCAACACCTATCTATCTCTCTATCTATCTATATCATTATCTTTTCTTCGTGGGAAGTCACTGGCCACTGATATACCAAAAGCCTTCCGCTTCCGAATATCCAAAACATTTTGCGCAAGAAAATTAAGACGCAGTTGCACCGAATATTATTTCGAAGTTTAATATGCATGAAAAATGTCCTTGGGAAAAAGATGTGGCCGAGCTCGAAAACGAATAACTGAATATTTCCTCGGCATCACCACCACAGGTCCACACTTCTCATAGCACGTGCAGAATTGCGTCCCCTGTCTTACCCTCTTGCTGGACTATCTTCAGCAGGTCTAACGAGACATCCGCTAGTTGACACAGAACGGTCTGTGTGTCGTCTTTTCAACACCAAGAAGCTTAAAATTCATCTGATTCTAGAATTTACGTAACTGAGAATTATCAAGACATGTATGTAGATGGATAGATAGATTGAAGTGTTACCAGACGCCGCCACCTGCTTGAAGTTGCACTGCAAGTGAATATTCACCTTTGGTGAGGCTGTATCATCGGGAGCACAGTCTCGTCAAAGAACTTCCCACTGCAAAGGAGTCTACATTTCCCTGCTACTAGAAGTAGTGCTGTTTTTGGCTGCAGGAGCCTTTAGAAAAGTCACAGGGAACACCAGATTTCTTGTCATAGATATTGTTCATTGGGTAATAATAAATATATGAATGGATTTATACAGATAAATACCGAAGTATCTAAACCAGGAAGATGATCTGTGGTAATAGAATTCACTCAACTCCATCAATCAAACAGAAAGGGACGTAAGATCATCTTCGGGTTGTTTATCATTCAATCGACATAAAGTGAAGAGCCGCTGAACACAGACTGTGGATGAAAATATTTTTGTCAGGGCTGGATCGGTCGCTCTGGAGATCACAACACCATTAGCTGTGGCGATAAAAACCACACCTTCTTTGGCATAGTAGAGTTGGGTAATCCATATACACAATATGGGTCGTGGAGGCTCTAATCCTGTTAGCTGCAGGCCTAGGAACGGAGAGTGGGAGATGGCTATGGGTTAGAAGGAAGCCCAGTCGGAGAGAGTTTGAATTGAATCGGGCTCAGGCGGGGAGGTCAGTACGTAAGATGGGGTATATGGAATAGGGTCGAGGATGAGGACTCGTGAGAAGCGAAGACAGAGGAAGAGAACGTGAAACCGGGAGTCTTTTTTTTTTTTTTGCGAGGTAGATGAAGGAATATGATGAAAGTTAATTGGAGAAAGAGAGAGAAGATGGGAATGACTAGACGAAGGGGAAAGGTGCGGGAATGGATGAAAGGTCAGAGAGGGAGAGATGGGAAGGCGGGAAAGTGACTGAAGTCGCGGTGAGGGACGCGAGAAGTTAACGGAACAGGGGCAGAAAAGCTGGACGGGGGAGAGAGAGAGAGAGAGAGAGAGAGAGAGAGAGAGAGAGAGAGAGAGAGAGAGAATCGTCACTATATGTAGTGGAGGGAGTGTGGTTTGCGACAAACGGGGAAAGGGAAGACGTGGTGGAAAAAGTAGCGGACGTGATTAGCAGCGGTGATGAGAGGAGTTCATACACGAAATGAAGGAACGAAGGAGATGAAGCAAATATGGTATAGGAACAGGGGTAGTTGAGGTACACGTGTAGAAGAACAGTGTAGTGAACAGAGAAGTTAGGGGGTAAAAATGAATAGCAGTGAAGGGAGGAGCAAATATGAACTCCATTTAGAACAAGGGAGATGCACTAGAGTGAGGAGAGGACAGTGGAGGGGACCCAGAGTTACGTGAGGACAGTGGAGTAGAACCAGAGTGAGGAGAGGATAGTGGAGGCGAGCCAGGGGTGAGGTGAGGACATTTGAGGCGAACCAGAGTGAGGTGAGGATAGTTGAAGACAACCAGAGGTGAGGTGAGGACAGTGGAAGCGAACGAGAGTGAGGTGAGGACAGTGGAGGCGAACCAGAGGTGAGGTCAGGACAGTGGAGGCGACCCAGAGTGAGGAGAGGACAGTTCAGGCGAACTAGGGTGAGGAGAGGACAGTTCAGGCGAACTAGGGTGAGGAGAGGACAGTGCAGGAGAACTAGGGTGAGGAGAGGACAGTGGAGGGGAACCAGAGTGAGGTGAGGACAACTGCGTGGAAGAGAAAAGAAGGGAACGCTTGAAGTAAGACGCAGAAATCGAGACGTAAGAAGTAAAACCCAAAATATGGAGATTTTAAGCCGCTTCTCAATAACGGGAATGACACAGGTGAAACACTACAGTGGGAGCGGGGGAGATTAAGAACACACGTGGGGAGAAGGGGAGTTAAAACACCAAAAGGGGAGCAACCGTATTGGGAGGAATGTGGCTGGCTGCAGCCTAGTAGTAGGGTTGGCAGAGGGGACTTGCACTGGCGGCAGCAGGAAGAGTTTGAGCACTCTGGCTCACAGTGAAGCAGACGACGCACTGTGCCACATTCACCGCAAATAAAGCTCGGTAGCTGGAAGAGCAGAGGTGAGGGAACAGTGGGAGCTGGAAATGTTGGGAAGTAAAACATAGGGATGGCTGAAACGGGAGATGTGACTCGTTGGTGGTTGGAATGGTAAAGGTCGAGACTCATGATGTGAAACACAGTTAGAGGCTCGGCCCCGGAGGTAGGTGGGGCAACAGAGAGAGGGAATTCTCCAGTGGTTAGAGTGGTGGAACTGCAGTATATACAGGAGGTCTGCAAGTGAAAAGGAAACAGTGCACTGAATAGTCCCATTTCCAGTGAAAACCTCTAGGAATTTTCAGTTCGCTGTAAAATGGTGGTATGAAAAAATGTGGAAAAGTCCAACGCATATCTGCACTAGTTTTCATACCTGCCATTTGTGTACCTCTCTCTCTCTCTCTGTACATGAATGTATTCTGGTCGTCACGCAACGAAGGCTATGCAAGCAAGTACATAGGCATTGCAAAAGCAATACTGTACACTGCTGCGTTGTAACACCACTCGCCTGCCCCAGCAGGAGGCCCTGTGACGCATGACAACAACATTCAAGCGACTAACGCGTCATAATCCACGAGCGTGTGGAAGATGGATAGCTGAAGGCATTACGGTGGGTGCGGAGAGGGCATCTTGCCTGATGGCTTTATCATGGCCAGCCACCTCGCTGGGTAAGGGATGATGCGAGTTGCGCAGCCAGCTGGATTGATGGCTGTTGGAGAGAGAGAGAGAGAGAGAGAGAAAGAGAGAGAGAGAGAGAGAGAGAGAGAGAGAGAGAGAGAGAGAGAGAGA
>JAYMFT010013911.1:0-16745 GCA_038088735.1 Panulirus argus | reverse complement strand
GAGAGAGAGAGAGAGAGAGAGAGAGAGAGAGAGAGAGAGAGAGAGAGAGAGAGAGTATATGTTATCTTTATTCTTTCCTTGCATTTTTGCACTGTTTCCTGTGGGGCAGAATGGTACTGGGAATGGATAAAGGTGAGCAAGTATGAACATGTGCATGTGTATATATGTATATGTAAGTGTATGAATATGTATATGTATGTAGGTACATGTATATGTATGTGTAGGTGTGTATATGTATATATATATGTGTATGTGAGTGGATGAGTCTTTCTTTTGTCTGTTTCCTGGTGCTACTGCACTAATGTGGGAAACAGCAATCAAGTACAAACAAAAAAAAAGATTATGGGAGAACAATTATTCACATACTTTTGCAATTTTGATGTAAATCATCATTTTTCTCTATCCATTATAGATTTTTCAAGGAATTTTCACACCAGATCTAGAAAACACATCTACTGATACTGGAAAAGTCTAGAACTAGAAAACATATCTTCTTTTGATACAAAAAAAGTATCAGAAAATATCCAATTACTAATATAATTTTTTGGTGGATTACTGAAATTTTTAAAGTCATCCACCTGAAAATTAATCAAGTAACAAGTCAACCACTTAAAATTAATCATGCAGCAAATTAGTTAAGCTACCAAAGGATTCTATTCCTTATGTCTGCCTTTAATTCCTCTTCCTTTCCTTACATTTTGTGTGAAACAGTGTCAAATACCTTCTACAAGTCCATGAACTCACTATCTACCCATCTATCTCTTTTAACTAAACCACAGCTTACCCTTGAACAGAAGTCTAGAAAATCTATTTTGTATAACCTTTTTCCTCTTTACTCAATAAGGCAGTTTCTCCCGAAAAAAAAAATACTTTCTATAATTTTTTTCTCCCACTTTAAAACCATACTCATGGACCACACTGGTCTGTTGTACCTCAACACATGTTCCCCATTTTCTTTTTAAAACAGTTGCTGAGCATTACAAATGCATAGGCTGCCTGGTATCAAACCCTCTTAAATTTGAATCCCGGTTGCAGCAGCCAGTCAACAGTCCACCCAATTGTTCATCCTTCCCTTGGGTCAGGTCAAAAAAATGGGTACTTGGCATAGGTTAAGGTATGCACATATGCATACATATACGTATGGGATTAAGGACATGGTACAAACATATACAAAGCTATGAGATGGGGCAACTCAAGTGTAAAAGTATCTCCCTATAACATGCAAATAACAATCACAAGCAGTAATTACATTTGTTCTCTTCCTCTCTCTTGGCAGCATAGTAATTCGTTTTTTCAGTGATATTTACACATTTTCAAGTGGGATGGCAGGTGCTTTTACACACTCTTTAAGTTCATATGATTATATGCTACCATGTTCATACTTCTTACATAATTAATTATCTTTCAATAACCTAATCATGTCTTTTCTAACAATATCAATGCTTAGCTGGCTTTTCCCCTATCCTATCTTATTAGCATTTGGATTATAGTGTCCTTAAAGGTGAATATGCCTGGAATAAAGGATCCAGTTGCTCATGTATTTTCTCATTAACTTCAACAACTCTTCCCTCTGATTCCAGTAACATAATTATTTGTTCTTTAACTGACAATCTACTTCTAATAAATCAAAGGAACAGTTATGCATTATTACTTACCTTGTCTAGAAAATTTTTTCAAAATTTTTTTGTTCCTCCTTAAGAATGTGTTGTATACCACTAAAAAAGTCTGTATATGCATGAAGACAAAAACAGCCATATAATTCCCCATGACAGTACCTAAATGTACGACTACGGCTAAGCAAATCCTTTTTCATTATGCACCTTATTTCATAGTTCTCAGTGTAAACTACAGATGCTACACATTTTCAAGAAAACATTAAAAAGTGACTTGAGATATCAAAAAAACAAATTTGCCTTAAAATGTTACTTTTCAAACTGGTCAAATTTCAGTGGATCATATCTAAGATAATGTAAAAAGCACACAGCTTACTGTGCAAGCACAAACTTACTTGTACTTACAATAAACAAATATATACAATATCACTCCCAAGAGTATCAAAAATTTTAAACAGATGCTACAAAATAGGAAGAATATATAAGACTTAATATAGCAAAGGATAAAGACAGAGGAATGAGATAATACAATTATGTGTGGGTACAGTCAATGGAAAAGAATACTAATAAGAATAGTTCTCACGCCTTGTAAGATGGGAGTGACATGGATCACACAGTTAATACCACATTAGACATCAGATCTCTTTCCAGATAGAAATAAAACAAGTATCATACCATGCAAGGTGAGTGAATTTGGAATCTGTTGAACAACCCAACACCTCGCATCCAATAGCATGGAACTCACTGATCCGCTTAGCAAAGGATATTATTTCCGTTGGGCACACAAATGTGAAGTCCATCGGGTAGAATAGGATGACTACAAATTTTCCATGATAATCTTCAAGTGAAACTCTCTTAAACTTCTGGTCCACAACAGCATCACATGCGAAGTGCGGAGCGGGTGCACCAACATGAAGGTCGACATCTTGAGAGCTCTGTAGGGAATATTATACAAATCAAGATGTTTCTTTCCTATTCCAAGCAATCTAAAAAAATAAGTTGATCTCACATGTGCTTAGATGGTATTAATCTATATCTTGCTAGCTATCCATCATCAAGCCTAAGAAAGTTAATTTTTACTATACTGCATTTCTTTCTTTTTTTTCATACCTGTTCGCTGTTTACCATGTTAGCATAGTAATGCCAGAAACAGACGAAGAAAGGCTGAATTCACTTACAATCATGCTTTAATTGTCATGTGCAATGCAATGAAACCACAGCCCCCTATCCATTACCAAGCCCCACAGACCTTTCCATGGTTTGTCCCATTTCCTTCACATGCCCTGGTTCATTAAACTGACAGTACGTCGACCCTTATGTGCCAAACTGTTCCAATTCACCCTATCCTATGCAAGTCTTTCACCATCTTGCATGTTCAGGCCACAGTCACTCAAAATCTTGTTCACTCCATCTTTCCATCTCCTCATCACCACTTCTGGCACATATATTCTCTTTGTCAACCTATCCTCAAACATTCTCTCCATTACTCCAACCCATTTTAGCACACTCTTCAGCCCTCTTCACCACTCTCTTCTTATTACCATACCTCTCCCTTACCCTTTTAATACTTACCTGATCAAACCACCTTATACCACACACTGACCTCAAACATTTACTTTCTATCACCTTCCCCTTCCTCTGCACATCCTCATTAATAGCCTATGCCTCATGTTCATACAACATAGTTGGGACTACTGGTGTACCTCTCTAATCCGGCTCTGTGGTCCAGCAACTTCCATGGTCTGGCATGTTTTGAATCTGCCACTAGGTTGGCGCTGTTAGCAAGTTAGCAGTGGTAAGGCACCAAAATCTGTTTACACTGCAGCAGAGCTAATTAAGATTCCTGTTAATTTCTTATATTCATCTGTATTCTACCTCTTACGGACATCATCCACGAGACCAAGAGGTGCAGATGGTGCTAGATCTAAAAAGCTTAGGCATAAATCATTATCTATGCTTGAAAAGGTGGAGTTACTGAAAAAATTAGATAAAGAACCCTCTGGAAAGACTTTGTGTGAGTACTATGAGACTGGATCATCAACTGTGGATGACAAAGAAACAAAAGGAGCAGATTTTTAAGTTTTGCTGAAAATGAAAGCCAGAAAAGTTTAGAGTTTTGGAAAACTTTGAAAGGTGCCAGGAGTACAGAATTAGACAGTGCACTTATAGAGTGGTTTAAACTCCGACTTAATGAAGGCGTAAGCATCTCTGGGGAGATGCTTAGCGAGCAGGCCAAAGTTTTTCATAGAAAACTAAAGTTAGACTATGACTGTGAATATCTGCAAGGATGGTTACACAAGTTTAAGTGGGGACATGGAATTTCAGTACATAGTGGGTGCAGTGAAAAGCATAATGCTGACACAGAAGCTGCGACAAAGTTTTTGGATGAATTTGCACAGCTAGTGGCAGTGGAAAACTTAACCCCAGAGCAA
This sequence comes from Panulirus argus, assembly GCA_038088735.1. NCBI lineage: Eukaryota > Metazoa > Arthropoda > Malacostraca > Decapoda > Palinuridae > Panulirus > Panulirus argus. The sequence continues at coordinate 12,700 of JAYMFT010013911.1, read as the reverse complement.
GTATAAAACGCTGTCAAATCTGCCCGTATTGGCGTCGTATGCCACGAAAAACCCTTGCCCAAGATATTGAGGAGTCTCTGTCTGGAAGCAAGGATTCCAAAGATATGGTAAAAATTCTTGGCTACAGCAATGCTGCAGGAGCACATAAAACCAAGCTGATGGTAACTGGTAAGATTGTTCACCTGAAGGCCTTTAAAGGGGTGAAAATTCTTCCACTTGTCTACTGTGGTACTAAAAAAAGGTGGAAAACAACTAAACTATTTCTCAAATGGTTTGAAAATGACTTTATGCATAAAGCTAGAGCACACAGTAACTCTGTTGACTTCAATCCAGAGAGTAAAATATTTTTAATCTATTATTTATTCATTATACTTGATCACTGTTTCCTGCATCAGCAAGGTAGTGCCAGAAAACAGATGAAGAAAGACCCAGCTACTCATATACACACATACATACATATATGCATAATACATACATATATATATCGACATGTACATATATACACACATACACATACACATGCATATACACATAAACACATGTACATATTCATACTTGCTCGCCTCTGTCCATTTCTGATGCCACCCCACCCCACAGGAAATAGCAATGTCACCCCCTGTGTCAGCGAAGTAGCGCCAGGAAACAAGTGAAAAAGGTCACATTCACTCACACTCAGTCTCTAGCTGAAATGTGTAATGCACCAAAACCACAGCTCCCTATCCACATCCAGGCCCCACAGACCTTTCCATGGTTTACCCCACACGTTTCACATGCCCTGATTCAGTTCACTGACAGCTCGTTGACCCCAAGTATACCACATCATTCCATTTCACTCTATTCCACACACACCTTTCACCCTCCTGCATGTTCAGGCCGAGACCACTCAAAATTCCTTTAGCTTCAACACATCCACCCTCCTTTGTAAAACTCTATCTAGAGCCCATGCCTTGCAACCATATAATATTGTTGGAACTACTATTCCTTCAAGCATACTCATTTTTGCTCTTCGAGATAACATTCTCTCTTTCCACACATTCTTCATTGCTCCTAGAACCTTCACCCCCCTCCCCCACACTATGCCTCACTTTCACTTCCATGGTTCCATTCATTGCCAAGTCCACCCCCAGATATCTAAAACACTTTACTTCCTCCAATTTTTCTCCATTCAAACTCACATCTGAACTAACTTGCTCCTCAACCCTGCTGAACCTAATAATCTTGCTCTTATTCACATTTACCCTCAGCTTTTTCCTTTCACACACTTTTCCAAACTAAGTCACCAACTTTTGCAGATTCTCCCTTGATTCAGCCATCAGTGCTGTATCACTGGCGAACAACAATTGACTCACTTCCCAGGCCCTCTCATCCCCAATAGATTGCATACTTGCCCTTCTCTCCAAAACTCTTGCATTTAACTCCCTAACCACCCCATCCATAAACAAAATAAACAACTATGGGGACATCACACACCCCTGCCAAAGACCAATTTTCACTGGGAACCAACCACTCTCCTTTTTTCCTACTCGTACACATGCCTTACACCCTTGATAAAAACTTCTCACTGCTTCTTGCAGCTTACCCCCCTAGACCATATATTCTTAAGACCTTCCACAAAGCATCTTTATCAACCCTATCATATGCATTCTCCACACCCATAAATGCCACATACAAATCCATCCGTTTTTTCAAGTATTTCTCACATACATTCTTCAAAGTAAACACCTGATCCATACATCCTTTGCCACTTCTAAAACCACACTGCTCCTCCCTTATCTGATACTCTGTACAATGCCTTCACACTCTCAATCAATACCCTCCCATACTGTTTTCCAGGAATACTCAACAAACTTATATCTCTGTAGTTTGAACACTAATGTTTATCCCCTTTGTCTTCGTACAATGGCAGTATACACACATTCTGCCAATCCTCAGGCACTTCACCATGACCCATACATACACTGAATATTCTTACCAACCAATCAACAACACAGTAAACCCCTTTCTTAATAAATTCAACTGCAATACGATCCAATCCTGCCGCTTACTGGTTTTCATCTTCCGCAAGGCTTTCACTACCTTCTCTCTCTCCAACAAACCACTCTCCCTGACTTTCTCACTTACAAATTGCAAGAGGTCACAATGGTATGCATGATCTAGTATATGCTGATAACCACTGTAAAAATGAAACTCAATAAGTTCCCAGGTGCACTTTCATGTAATGATCACATCGTCAGGGGAGGTACAAGAATGACACAGAAGATGTAGAACAGTCAGTTGATATACAAGGAAGAGACATAAGACTCCATTGGTAAACAAACATTACCGGAAGGTGGTGTTAAGGTCTTGCATCATGGAAAATAATTGTATGTTACCATTTTTACATTGCATGATTCATAGGGATAGAAAAAGATTGCATGATTCATAGGGATAGAAAAATTTTAAGTTTAGTATATACAGAAAACCCACCAGTGTTTGTTCTTATATTCAACATGACACTTCAACATGACAGAGTTAAACTATTATCATTCAGTCGATGTTCCTTAGGGAATCATGTATAAGCAGTCCGGATAAACCATTATCATTCCAGTCATGTTCCTTAGGGAATTACGTATATGCAGACAGGAATTTGCTGATGATGAGTCTAAGAAGATATATTCTATTGGATCTAAGTTAAAGTATCTTAGATCTTTCACTGATTTATGCCTTAAGCTGGCAAAGAAATCATTTTATGGAGTTAAACTAAAATCTCCCCTGATACCAAGAATCTTTCAGTTCTCCCTTTCGGTGATAATCTTAAATTACTTCCCAGGTTGCTTAAATCCTTTAAAGTACATGTAGCCTTCAGCAATAACATTACTATAAAGAATATCTTAATCAAAATCTTGCCAGAAAACTCTGCAGGCTGTGTTTACAAAATCCTCTATCAAAGCTGTAATATGAGAAGTATCACTGAATCTTCTATTATCAAATACACAAAGAATTGTAATATAAATATTAGAGAAGGTCTATACAAACTGTAGAGCTTTGTCGTAGGCATAATTTGTAAACAGTTCCCTTTCCAGTTCACACAATAATAAACTTTCATGTCAAGCATGATGCGAGATCTGAACACCACCATCCAGTAATGCTTGTCATCAATCGTGTCTTAGCTACGTCTCTTCCTTGTATATCAACTGACTGTTTTACATCTATCTCATTCTTGTACCTCCCCATACGATGCAGCCATTACATGAAAGTGCACTTGAGAACTTATCGTGTTTCATTTTCCTAGTGGTTCATCAGCTTATATATATATATATATATATATATCTTTTTTGGGGGGAGGAGGGTGGACCCCTCCAATCATGAACAAAAATCCACATCAAGGGAAAAAGAAGATACAACAAAAAGTACTTACAATTTTGGGGAAAGGAATGAGGGAAGTTTAGGTGCCCTTGTAAGTTGACGCAATCCTCATTTTTCACTTCCCTCATAAACTGTATCATTTACAAACATATTCAGGTGGGAGTACAACCTTAAGGTAAGTCACCTACAAAGATCAGAAAGAGAAATGGTCCCAGAAGAGAACCCTGTGGCACTTTGTGGGTCACCCCAACCGATTTGGAGAAAACGCTTCTGACATGTCTTTTGTTCCCTTCTCCTGAGTTTATCTTCTATCCATCAAAGGAGTTTCCCCCTAACTGCTGCCTGGTGATCCAGCTTCTTATTCAACCTTCCCTTCACTGCAGTGTTAAATGCTTTCTGGCAGTCCTGATACAAACAATGCACCCAACCTTCCTAAAACAGGGCTCACTCTCTCAGAAATCTATGAGGTTTGTTACATATGACTTCCTTTCCCTAAAGCTGTGATTCCTCACACTTAGGTAATTTCTCCTCTGTATATAGTCATTCATTTGCTTTCAAATCATCTCTTCCACATTTATCAGTGATACTGGTCTGTAGTTCAATGCCTTTTCCCGATCTCCTTTCTTATACTACAAAGGCATGAAGATTGTACTTTTCCATTTCCTTGGCACTCTGCATCTCTCCAGTGACATCTTGAACAGTGTTTGAAGAAATTTATCTAGCATACCTGCACACATCTTCAGCACATATGGCAAAATTTTATTAGGACCATAAGCCTTATACAGGATAAGACCATTTAGTATTGTCATACAAGTTGTCAGTATTTCAAATGACTGTTGACAGTGTTAGATGATTGGGTGTCAGAAGTGAGATGTCTGTGAGTAGAGGTATGTAAAATACGGGAGTTATGAAAAGTGGCTTGGTGAAAAGAGAAGAGGTGGTGAATACCTTGCACAGGATGAAATGTGGTAAAGTGACTGGGACTTTAGTGAATTTTTCAAAACATGGGGTGACTGTGTTGTTGCTTGGTTAATCAGGATTTGTATTTATGCCTCAAGAAGGCCTGTACACTGTCACTGTATATAGGCAAGGGAAAAGAAAAGTGATCATTTCATTAACAATGGTAACAGTTGTGGAATATACCTGGCAAGTTGTATGGGAGAGTGTTGATTGACAGAGTGGTGACATGCACAGGGCATCAGACTGGGAGAAACAATGTGGTTTCAGGATTGAGAAAGGATGTGAAGAGCAGGTGTTTGCTCTGAAGAATCTGTGTGAGAAATACTTACAGAAAGAGAATATGTATGTAGCACTTATGGATCTGGATAAAGCTAGTGTTAAAGTTGATGGAGATGCTCATGTTCACCTTCAACTGCCATGCACCAACTAATTAATCTATATATAGGACAAACATCACATCAATGAGCACTAAAAAAAGACTTCTACAAACTGAATAAAAATTAAATTTACATGAAGACTTTTTAAAAGAAGAGATTAAGGTCTAACAAACCAAATTTACTGTAAATCCAAATCTGACCAGGTCCAAACTGCATCAGATAAATAGAGCTCTAGTGTCATAATTTAGGGTCTTTTCAGACCACCAATCTTTTTGTTTCTAAACTGCAAAACAACATGAGCATTTTCATTACTTTAATACCAATTCAATACCTTAATAGTAACACTCATGCTAAGAGTAGATGAAATTAATCCCACTGAATAATTACAAAGTAAAGAAATCATCATCAAAATTAACTTAAAGTGCAGCAATGACCGAGTCTTTTGACCACATAATCAATAGTGTTATTCTAAGTCAATGCAGTGTTAAATGTTTGCCAGGGTGGCCTAATTTTGGTGGAATGCTAAGGCAATCAGCAATATGCATTAATGTATGAAGTACAGGAGAGGGTGAAAATCTGTAGAGGTTTCCGGAAAAGAGGAAACAATGTCAGTGTGAAGACAGCGGTAAGAGTACATGAGCTTGGAAAAGAGATCTGTGTGTAGAAATAACAGGAGAGACTGAGTGTATAATGGCAAAAGGTGAGAGTAAATGAAGCAAGGGGAGTTGAAGTTGGGCAGATCAGAAAGGGTGGTGAGTGGTGGGATGAAGCAGTGAAGTTACAAGTGAAAGAGAAAAGAGTGACATCTGAGCAGCACTAACAGGGAGGGAATGCAAACTAGGAGGCACCTACAGGGAAGGAGTGCAAATGACTGGGTATGTATACAAGAAAGTGGCTGGAGATCACGAGGAAAGTGCAGGGGATTAAGAAGAGGGCAAATGGCAACTGGGGTGAGTGAGAATCAGTAAACTTTAGAGAGATTAAGATGTTTTTGAAGGAGGTTAATAATGTGTAAAAAATAAGTGAACAAATTGGAACATCGATGAAGGGGGCAAAATTGAAAATTGTAACAGATGGTAATGAAGTGAGGGGAAGTAGGAGTGAATATTTTAAAGGACTGTTAAAATTGTTTGATGATAGGATGGCAGATGTAGGATGTTTGGGTAGGGGTGGTATGTTAAGAGAGAGAGTCATGGAGAGTGGTTAGGTGGACAGAGAAGAAATGGTGAAAGCCTTATATATAAGATGAAATACGACAAAGTGGCTGAAGTGGATGGTACTGCAGTTGAATTTAAGAAAGGGGGTGACTATATTGTTGACTGGTTGATAAGGATTAATGTAAGAATGGATCATGATGAGGTGCCTGAGGATTGGAGGAATGCATGTATAGTGCCACTGTATAAAGGCAAGGGGGATAAAGGTGACGGTTCAAAACTACAGACGCATAAGCTCGCTGATTGTACCTGGTACGTAGTATGTGAAGGTATTGATCAGGAGGGTGAAGACATGTACAGAGCATCAGAATGAGGAGGAGCAGTGTGGTTTCAGAAGTGGTGGCTCAGGTGTTTACTTTAAAAAATGTGTGAGGAATACTAAAGAGAAACAGATGAATTTTTTTTGGCATTTATGTATCCGGAGAGAGCATATGATAAGGTTGATAAAGATACCTGGTGAAAGGTCTTAAGAATATATGGTGAAGGAGGAATCCTGCTAGAAGCAGTGAGAAGTTTTTATCAAGGATGTAATTCAAGTGCAGGAGTAGGAAGAGAGGAAAGTGAATGGATCCAAGTAAATGTTGAGGAGTGTGATCTCACCATGCATGTTTAATTTGTATATGGATGGGGTGGTGAGGGAGCAAAAGCACGAGGGGGCAAGTATCAAGTCTGTGGGTGATGAGAGAGTCTTGGGAAAGAGTCAATTGTTATTTGTTGATGACAGCACTGGTGGCAGATTCGAGTGAGAAACTGCAGAAATTAGTGACTGAGTTTGGTAGAGTGTATGAATGGAAGATATTGGGAGAAAAAGGGAATAAAGCAAGGTTATTAGGTTTATGAGGGCTGAGGAACAAGTTAGATGGGATGTGAGTTTGAATGAAGAATACTTGGAGGAAGTGAAATGCTTTAGATACATAGGTCTGGATATGGCAGCAAATGGAACCTTGGAAGCAGAAGCAAGTCATAGGGTGGGTGAGGTGGGAGAAGGTTCCGGGAGTGCTAAAGAATATGTGGAATGAGAGAATGTTATCTAGGAGGGCAAAAATGGATATGTTTGAAGGAATAGCAGTCTCAACAATATAATATATAGTTGTGAGGCAAGGGTTATAGATAAGGCTGTGTGGAGAAGAGTGGATTTGTTGAAAATGAAATTCTTGAGAACATGTGGATTGAGATGGTCTGATTGGGCATGTAATGAAAGTTTAAGAGAGATGTGGTAATGAAAGTAGAGCTGGTTGAAAGAGTTGAAGGTGTGCTAAAATGGTTGGGACATATGAAAAGAATAAGTGAGGAAATGTTGACATGGGAATATATGTGTCAGAAATGGAAGGAACAAAAACAAGTTGGAGATGGAAAAATGGAGTGAAAAAGATTTTGAGCGATCAGGGCCTGAACATGCTGGAGGGTGAAAGGTGAGCACAGAATAGAGTGAACTAGAAAAATGTGGTATACTAGGTCGACATGCTGTTAGGGGTACAAGTGCCATTATTGGACTGAACCAGGGAATGTGAAGCATCCAGGATAAACCATGGAGAGGTCTGCAGGGCCTGGATGTAGATAGGGAGTTATGGTTTTGATTCACTGCACATGACACCTAGAAAATGGATGAGAGCAGATGTGGCCATTCTTCATCTATTGCTGGCAATAACTCATTAACGCTGGAAACAGTGATCAAGTATGAAATAAAGTATGAAGTTGTATGTTCACAAATCAAACAGTAAAACAACTGAGCTCTGAGAACTGAACTTGGATCTGAAATATAACCAGTGCCTGAGGCATGAAACATATATCAGAGTGACCAATTTTGGTGGGGTTCTGAAGTGTTCATCATTATGCAAGTGCAGATAAAGTTACATGACAGTACATCACACACTGGATGAGAAAGACCAGGACCTGTAACTTAACCAAAGTGTGGCTAAACCCAGACCTAAATTACACCAGAGTTAATGAAGCCTGAAACATAGGTCACAGGAAAATGCTATTATGTGATACTGAATCACTCATCAATATGATATGAAGTTACATGATTGTACACCAAATTGTGGATGAGATGCATTCAAACCTATGTAAACAAGGTGTGACTGAAAGACCTAAAACTTGACCAGAACCACTGAGGTATGAAATGCAGGTCTGAACAATCTAGTTTTGATTAGATGTTGAAGCAATGATCAATATGCATCTGCATACAAAGTTACAAAAGAGTTCCTTAAACGATGGCTGAGACAGACTTGGACCTGAAACTTAATAATTGTGGATGCTCACATGTATATATACACAGACACTTTGGGTATTCCAAAAGTTCTCTCTCTACTTTGCAGAAGCAAACTAAAAATGAAAACAATAAAAACTATAACCTTACTTGTCAGTTGTTCAAAAATGGCAGTGAGCTGACTAAGGAAATGATTATTCATAGGTGGCAGACGCTTCAGAGGTGGCAACTCGTCTTCCCGGCAGTCTCCCTTACAATGTCCCTCCTTCTGGCAAGATCCACATATTAAGGGTGGTTTTTGACCCAGTGTAAAAGTCTTCCCTTCAAACCTGAAAGAGAGCAAGTCAATCATATACCTAAAAGAAAAAATTTTATTCAATCTATCTATCTATCTATATCTCTAACGCCCATTCCCTTCGGGAACTCCCATCAAGGGGCACCCACAGCAAAAGACTCTCCACTTACCCCTATCCTTACGTGCCTCCCTCACATACATCATTCCACGCATTCTTCCTCAGTTTCTCTCAGTCCAGTATTCCTCCACCCTATTTGCCCATGTCACAGGTGGTCTTCAACTCACACCAACCCCTTTAATTGCATTATCATACACTCTCCTTGTAAACTCCCACTCTTGCATTCTTTCCACATGCCCAAACCACCTCAAAGTATTACGTTTCACCCATTATACCACTCCACAATTCAATCCTTTTGCATTCCTTGTCATACCACATCTCTCAAACACCTTTTCATTTCTTTCTTCATTCCAAATTGTCACACAACATGCTCTTCTCAAATACCTCATTTACACAGTCTGGATTCTTGACCTATGTGCCTCATTCCATGTCCATGTTTTGGCTGCATAGGTCTGGGTTGGGAGGACTATGCTGTCCCTTAATCCTCTCTTCACTTCCATACTTACACCTCTACCCTTCATAATTCTATTATAGGACCCAATGATTCTTCTACCCTGTACTGCTCTCTCCCTTATCTCTCCTTCCATATCACCACACTTACCCAAGGCAGCTCCCAGATAATTAAATTCCCTCACTTCCAGTCTTTTTTCCCCCATATCCACTGCACAATCTAGTACACTTTTTTCTTTCACTCTATATGGTTTTACAAAATCTATACTTTCACTCCATTTCCTTTCAAACATCATTACCTTAATTTTACTTGCATTTAGCTTCCATTTCCTTTGCTTATACTGCTTACACACATAATAAAAAAACACTTACAACCTTCTGCAACTCCTATTTACTCTCCCCACACAACACAGTATCATCCACAAACAGGCTTGCAACTAAACACCAAACTCACCTCCACACTCCATCTCTGCATCCCATTTTCCCTAGTCTTGCTTTCATCTCTGTTATCACTCCATCCATACACATATATTTAAAAGCCATGGAGACATCACACAGCCCTGCCTCACACCTTCATGTATCCCAAAACTTTCACTCAGCTCTCCATCCACTCTTACACACGCATTTGATCCTCTATAAAAGGCTTTTACACCATCCGACAGTTGTCCCCCTACACCATATATCTTTAACACATCCCACAAAGCATTCCACTCTACTCTAACTTGCACTTTCTCTAGATCCACAAAAGCTGCATACCTTTTGCTAAATACTTTTCCACTGTCTAATTACTAAAATCTGATCCACCCATCCCCTACTTTTCCTAAAACCCCCTTGCTCTTCACTTATTCTGCATTCTGTCACTTCCATCACTCTGTCAAATAATATTCTTGCATATACTTTTCCTGGTATACTCAGCAGCCTTATTCCCCTATAATTGCTACATACATCCTTAGCACATTTTCCTTTGAATAAGGAATAATAATACCTTTCACCCAATCCTCAGGCACAACCTTCTGTTTCCATGCTAAATTATACATAAGATGCACCCACTGTATCACACTTTCTCCTCCATACTTCAGCATTTCAGACATAATCCCATCCACTCCAAGTGCTTTCCTACCTTCAGCATCATTAATGCCCTCTTTACCTCCCTCTTTACTATAGGCCCCAACACTTGCATCCTTTTCCTTCCCTCCTCCATACCCATGCATGTAACAAATGCTGCCTCCCCTTCTCCCACATTCATCAGTTCTTCAAAATACTCTTTCTATCTTCCTTTCACCTCCTCCTTTTGATTCAGCAACTCCCCTTCCTTACTTCTTAACTTCAATATTTCCTCTCTTACATCCACCTCTTTCCTTTAATCTCCTTCCACTATAGTTTCTTATCATCCCAAAACTTTTCACTAAACTTTCTTCAAAAATCTTAATCTACTCTTTCTTTCCTTTCCTCTATCAGCTTCTTAGCATTCCACTTACATAGTTTGTATTCTTCCCTCCTTTTCATTAAAGAAAGCAATAAGCTGTTAAAATGAACTCAAGAATTTAACTCATTTATGAAAAGGAAGGACACAATTTATATTGAAAATTTCTGAAGCAGTAGTACCAAATTGTTGATATGGTATTTCTTAAAGTATTCAATGTTTCAAGTCCTGTTATCTTTATTCTTCTAACTGCAGCAGCAGTTGTCAAAGGAGAGCTCTTACTCATGGCCATGTCTACTTCCAATAAAACTTTGGGATTTTAACATAAACTGTGTCAATTCTTCTTTTTTTGAAACTATTGTTATTGTCTTGGTGTTTACATGTTTTCAGTATTCTTCTCTCTCATCAATAATTCAGGAGAGTTATGGTTTTATCTTTTGCCTTGTTTCTGATACAGTATTAAATAGGAAAACTAATCTTACAGTGATTTATACCTTTATGCATAGCAGACTCAAGGTAATACATGAAGACTTTCACAAATTTGAATCATACATAGAAAGAAGAATAGTCTGAGGCTATGTTGCTTGTTCAACATTTCTGATATATCAGTAATCACTGTCTTCTAAATTTTTTTAGCACATAATCTTGTGCATCAGATGATACATTGCCTATAGATCCTGAAAACAATACAGTGAACAAATGGTACACATATTGTACTTCTCTGCACCAGTCATGTAATGCTCTTATATCATTATTGTCTGCACCAGACATATAATGCTCTTATATCATTAATGTTTGCACCAATCATATGATGCCTTATAGCATTATGAAGGACCTGTCATATTTTGCTCTTGTATCAGTACTGTCTGCACCATTATTATGTGTATGTATTTTTTTTTTTTTTTATGTTGAAGGCACCAGTCATGGACAAAAGTCCACATCAAGGCCAGGCCCTAATTGAAAAATAGAGAGAATTAAGAAACAGGGGAAAAAAGACATGGAAAGCATTTATGAATTTTCAAGGAAGTGGAGGACCTGTCTTTTGAAATGAGCCAGGTCATAGTTATTGGGAAAGACATGAGAGGTAGAGTGTTCCAGAGCTTCGATGTATAGGGAAAGAAGCAGTTATCAAAACAGCACACCCTTGAGTCGACGATGGTTACACAATAATCAGTGATGCAGCAGCCTGTCGAGTATTCCGTGGACTAGCTAGTGGTGGGGGCACACAAGCAGCCAGCTCTTGGGAGCAAAAGCCAAAGTAATATCTATAGAAGAGGGAAAGTGAACCAACATTGTGGCATTGGGCAAGGGGGTCAAGTTTGGAGGCTAGCCTGGGACAGTTTATTTGTCGGACCACTTTTGACTCAACTCTGTCAAAAAAACAGAACTAGAGCCACCCCAAATGTGAGAGCAGTACTCCATGCAAGGATGAATTAATCCTTTGCAAAAACGGAGCAACTGTTCAGAAGAGAAAAACTTACGACATCTAAACAGGACATATTCAGCTATTCGCATACTGTGGGGTATCCAAGAAAGAGTGGATGTTACAGTAATACCTAGTATGTTCACTGAATCAAGAGATGGAATTACAGAATTGTCAAAGGAGATACAAGAGTTGTGAGTTTTTGATAGAGAGATGGGTAGAAATTGGGTCTTGGAGGCATTAAACTTAACTACATTTTGTGTATCCCACTGAGATATCCTGTCCAAGTCTGAGATTATTGTGAAAGCTGTATCAAAGCGAGATGCAGATTGAGTGAGAGAAGATGGAGCAGAAATGATGGATGTGGATTAATGCAGCATGTGTGTGTGTGTGTGTGTGTGTGTGTGTGTGTGTATATATATATATATATATATATATATATATATATATATATCCTCCTGGGGATAGAACCAGGAGTATCTTTTTATTACTACCGTGCACAGGATGTGGTGGGGTAGGTTAACAGGCAAATTTACACTATACCTCATCTGTCATAACCCCAGTGTTGTTGTGCAGTGGGCCAGTAGAGAGAGAGAGAGAGAGGGAGGGACCCAGTCCATCTTGCGGTTGGGTCCTACGCCTCTGTGAGTCACGTACCACGAACTTGTTTATTTGGCCTTGACGTACAGCCTAACATACATAGTTAACTTAGATGAATGTACTTTGAATATTGTTAAATTCTTACTTATTGCATCTCTTAACCCGGAGAAATATGTGTAGAATATAATGTGAGACAATCTTTCAAATGAAAGTATATATATATATATATATATATATATATATATATATATATAGATAGATAGATAGATAGATAGATAGATAGATA
>JAYMFT010013901.1:0-16745 GCA_038088735.1 Panulirus argus | reverse complement strand
TATATATATAGCGTTAATGGGATGGCCTTGATTAGGGCCTTAGCTGCCCGTGCCGTCTCAGCTAACATAGAAAAAAGTTCAGATGCAAACTCTTTCAGGATCATAGAAAAAAGTTCAGATGCAAACTCTTTCAGGATCATAAGCCCTGCTTGCGTGCAGAGAGAGAAGCGCTTTTCGGGCAGTCCGAAAAGAGATTAATGGCAAGTTCATAGAATTATTAAGAGGATCAGGGGATGAAGGAATGTTCAGAGTTATCCAAGGTGGAGTTAGTGGAGAAACGGGAACCCCAAAGAGAGTTGCTTTGTCTACGTGAGAAGCAACTATAGTACCGTCAGAACGGAAAAGTGAAGGTAAGGTAGAGCGACAGAAGGTGTTGAGAGATGCCCTCAGCTAAAGACCAGGAAGACCTTTCAGTAGATGACGAGGAGAGGTTATCACACTTCCTTGAATAATTACTGAACGCTTTGCCTCGCGGACAACGTACTTGCGATGATTACGGTCAGTGATAAAAGCTTAATGGGAGGCAGAGGAAGGAGGGTTTTTCCGGGCACGATATGCCTAATTTTCTCTATGGATTTCGTTCCCTCGATAGAGTTTTAGTTCTGCTGTATAAAATGTTTGCTTACTCCTGCTCTCTTATCTACTCCAAAAGTGTAAATACGCATTAGCTTTATTTGTTGGCGGTGCCGTTCCTGCTGCGAGCTTTTGCCTTCTTTCTTTTCCTGTTGACTCAAAAAATACACCGCTGTGTTGTTATCAAATGTAAATACCGAGGTCTACCGTAACCTTAGCCAGATTTTGCCAGTTTTAACGGACTGATTGAGCTCAATGTGGGTTCGTTTTATAAGCCCACTGTTAACAAATTAAGATTTATTGGCAATGTAGTTAGGGTGTATTTTGATAGAAAGTCATATTAATGTCCGTCATATTCTCTCGTTTCCTTTGTTTTTGTGTAACAGTGAAAAATTATTTTTTATTATTTTCCTTCGTCATTTGTCATGTTATTCTTTTGTGTCTTAATGTATCAGAAGATCAAGTAGCTGTGAAATAAAACAAGTTCGACTTAATCGCTTTAAGTTAGAATTTTATATTTCTATACCAAGTCTAAACAACATGCGTACTGTCGTGTATATTATAGGTTTTAACCATGGACAGTTGTCGAATGAGTGCATTCCTTTTGCTATACTTTGAGACAGTTTTATCATCTAGGAAAATGGAGAATGAAATTCATTGTTTTCAGTATGTGTACTTCTTTTACGCCAACTCATTTTTTTTTTATTATTGTGATAGGAATAACCAACCACCCTGTTAGTAAGCCATAACTGAGGAACGTGCGAGGCGAGTAAAGGGCGACAGAGCCTTTGAAACCGCTCCCTCAAGTATTCGCCTGGCCACTGACACTTCGATCGTTTGCATCATCTGGAATAAGACTGCGGAACCGTTGTTACCTGGTTTGCAACGCTTACACCATGAGGACCTTGGTACGACCCTTGGGTGCGTTGGCGTAGCTTTTAAAGTCTGGTGAAAGGTCAGACCATCTTGAACCCAAGGGTTAGGGTTAGACTTAATACAAGAGAGATTATATTTGAAGAGGGTGCTGTACTTAACAGTTTCTGTATAATGGTGGAGGACTTCGATTGAAAGTGAAAAACACGTCTGGACAGTTTGTCATATAAGGTAGAGGATGATATGAAATTGAGAAATCAAAATGATGCCGGATTGATCTCGAGTAAGCAGCGTACTTTGAGGCAAGTGTTACGTTAAATCCAACATGGTTTGCTTGAATGCCTGTATTTTGTCAAACTGAAGTGTATGGGAAATGGAAGTATGCACGATTCATGTGACAGAAGAACTGTGAGGACTTTTAAAACGTCAGACAGAACGCTATAGGTATGTAGAGAGCTGTTACATTACCGATATGAGACTTTAAAGGTAATCATGGAGACAGAACGGGATAGTAGAGAATCGTATCAACTCAGTCTAATCTAAACGTAACTGTGCTTTGTCCCTCCACATGCATGCTGTTGTCTGATGTTACATAATTTTTCTTTTCAGAAGAGCTAGATTACCAGTGTCGGGTGGCACAACATAGCTGGCAGGAAAGTTAGCAGTTTGCATGGCCAACATCAGTATTCTTCTCAGGAGAGCTAGCAGACAAGTGTTGTTTGTGTGGCGGCACAACATAGCTGGCAGGAAAGTTAGCAGTAGCAAAGCAACATCACTATTCTTCACAGGAGAGCTAGCACACAACAAGTGTTGTTTGTGTGGCGGCACAACATAGTTGGTAGAGAAGATGTGTGCATCTGCGCCAACATCAGCTTACGTACACTCAAAGGACCAGGAGACCTACCGGAAGTTGGGAGCTGTCGCGATAGAAACTGGTTGATAACTTTACTAATGGGAAATGTGGGGGAAAGTTAATGGAGCGGTCCTCTGGTGGGGAGGGAGGGAAAGGTGGGGGTAGCCCTCTGCTAGGACGAGCGATGGAGGAATCTCCTCAGCACACAACAGTTGTGTGGAAGAACGGTTGGTTGCCCGTCAGGTTAGTGTTGGCATTTCGAATGTTATTTTTATTGAAGAAGGCTTGATGTAGGAGAGCGCTGATCACTTATGCCTTGTGGAAATAGTTGCCAGTTATATTAAATGATAACGGCAGTAATGTAGGTTTAGAATGGGAGTATATTCATATTATACTGTTGCCACCAGACAGTGTTTTGATTGTAGATTGTGAAGCATTATATAACTTATATGACCTCTTAATACCCTGTTGAGATTAGTACTTGTATTAGAATCACGTATTCTGACGCATATCTAATGCAAAATATGCCTTGGCTTGGAATTTGTTGAATATATCATGTCGCTATTTCTTTAAATGTTCTTCATAAACGTTTAAGAAATATTTACTACAACTTAATGTCTACAGCAACTTTCAGAATTATCAAACGAAACCTGATATATATATATATATATATATATATATATATCATCGAAAATATTCATAGGAAATTCGAGACTTAGCGGATTGTGTGCTATTCTCAGGGTTCACCCACCCCAGTGGGCGACGCGCAAGTCGTACAAACATCGACGACCGTTGGCAGGAGAGGAAGTGGGAATTATCCGTTTTTCCACCCACATCCTGGTGTAATGTGAGTCCGTCCGCCTGTGGTGTGGTCCGCACACACACACACACATACACACATCAATAAAGAAGGAGGTTTAGAAGAAGCAGGTGGATGAAGGGGAAGAAATCCTTCCTTAGTTACCTTTGTGAGAGAGTGGGATGTCGTGTCCATGTTGAAGGGCAGCTTACTCTTGTATCTGCAGCTGAATTCTTTCAGATTGGTGTATAGCTCTGCAGCTTTAAATCTACCGAGCTGCTTTGACTTGCAGATCTATGCAGATCTCTTTATAAGGTCACTCGTTGCAGATTAAATGTGGTATTTCATTGTGTATTTTGATATGAATATTTATTCAAGCGCGTGCAAGTTTTTTTTTTTATAATTATCTGTTTATGCAGTGCATGGAGAGAGCTTTTACAGTCTTTAAGTCCGACCCGACCTATAAAACTTTCTTAATAATCATACATTTTTTTTGTTTGCATTCACATTTTCTATATTTAGTTTGTACTATTCATCCACTATTCATATAAAAAGGCACTTCTTTACGTCTTTCGAAACAAGTTCCATGCTTAATTTCGTGTTAACGGAATCTGGTTGCTCTATTTTTGCATCTTACGAAGAGCTGTTCACTGTTGACTTCGTAAAACTGGTTTTTAAAACTTTAATGAAAGAAAGATAGATCGTCCTGAGCAAAGGGGGTGGGGTGGGGAACTTGACTGCCACTGAAAGGGAGAGGGATTTGTGACGGGAGATAGACGAGTACGTTTTTACCAAAGAGTCCAGCGCTAATGATAGATTTTCTCTAGTTTTTTTGTTCAGTTTAATGTTCCTAGCCTTAAATTACAAGTCCATCAGAACCAAAATGTAGAACTCATTAGGCATGTATTTTTTGATTTTTTGTGTATTTCTGTTTACTTTAGTTAAGGGTTTTCCACTTGTCTGGCGAGAGTAATCGTAAAACGAAGGCTTATACTGGAATGTGTTCTTCCAGTTATGGGGTTCGCTTGCAACTTTCTTACATTCAGGCCTGAAAATGCCTCTTGTTCTTCCAGTTATGGGTTCGCTTGCAACTTTCTTACATTCAGGCCTGAAAATGCCTCTTGTGTTTGTTTCTTGCATTACTGTAGTTTGTAGCCCATCACTGCCTCTCATGTTCGCCCATGGGTGTAGTGTTTTGTGGATACTTGCGTATGTGACAAAATTACATAAATTTTCATGTGCTGAGCGGCAGATATTGTTTAGGGCAACAACTTGATACTATCAATTTATCTATCTACCTACATATCTATTATCTATTTAGTTTATTTTTATATGGTTATATACATAAGATGCTTATATTTCTATGAGCCTATTTTGGTTTCATTGCTAGTGTGTTCCATATTCATGAATAATCTATCCGTTGTATTGACTTCTTTAATTAAAACTTGTAATAATGGTATTGGCTTTAAGGGAAATTACGTCTTCACTGAATGGGAAGGGAAAACTAGTTAATTAATTTTGACGTCACTGTTCATGTTTCGTGAGTTCTTACCTCCTGGAGCACAACTATACTACCCTTTGAGCACAGCGGTGGTACTATTGAGCACGACGTTACAGCCCTTGGGTATGATGACCTGACTTTTGACCTGAACCTGAAAGGGTGGTGGTTCTCAAGTCAAGCTATCATATCCAGAGGTCGTACCTTCGTGCTCAAGGGTCACATCGTGGTACTCAAGGGTCATATCATTGTGTTCAGTTGCACTGTAGTACTCGAGGGTCCTATGTTCGTCCTCAGTGGGTCGTTATAGTCCCGAGAGACTCGTGGAGGGCACTGTCTAGCGGTAGATAATTAAATTCTAAGTTGCCGCAGCCCTTGCTGCTAGATGAGGGTATGTGTCGTGCAGGTAGTGAAGTGGGCATCTTATAGTTGGTTAATGTGTTATGAATTTACAAGTGTGGATGGTCTTGTTCAGGCGCGGACTGTAGTCCTGCGACGCACCTTTAAGTCCCAGAGTCCAGTTACGCATCTGATCGAAGCTGTGCCGACCCATCTGTTTCGACCTCAAGTTCAGCCTTGTCGTATCGTACCGCAGGGCTTTCGCTCGCGGATGTTTCTCCGCGTGCCTTGAATTATGAAAACGTAGCAGACTTTGGGATTTGTAGTTATCTTTATGTTTTCACCATATTGTGAATACGTTGACTAGTGATGTAGATAGGTCAGGACATACTAAGGAATAAATTATTTTTAACTTACATGTAATAAAGACCCAGTACCTGTGTACGTGTTCTAGTGGCCCACTAAGTCTTCAGGGTTACAATGGGTGCCGTACGGTGTAGACCCTCCATATTGTTCTCGTAAAGGAGCTGGTTATATAACGATTGCTTTACGTCTAGTAGACGCCTTTGGACTTCAGCTCTGATTGAGTATTGTGTTGCACGCTTGTTCACTGTAGTAAAGTGATTAGAGGCGAGGCCAGTGATGGATCGCTAATTACAATCTGTGAGATAAGAGTCTACGATGGGTAACTGTATACGCTTATAATTTATCAGCTTACTTATTAAATCATGGATCTACTTCCTGCGAGTGTGTTCACTGTTGGCAGTTACACTCTGGAGGCGATACATGGAACACAGTGTGGGTGAATGACTAGGTGTAGACCGTCGCCAGCCGATAGGGGATTCCTCTCCTGGGAACGTGGTCGGCCAGCTGGCGACAGCTGCATTATCCCACTTGACAGTTGCAGTAATGCCAGTTGCAGGACAATACCTACTTGATGTTAAGACCCCCAAGAGGTTCTCCACTTCACGTTGAATTAAAGAAAGGCCAGCTGAAGAGACCGACTGGGCCGATCCCCACCTTAAGCCCTTGAGCAAGAAAATGCCACCTTTAGGTATAATGGCTTGGCCTTTATGAGCGACCAAGCCATCACACGTAAAAACACCGTCGTGTTAAAAGGATCATAGTATTGTGCTCAAGGGTGGTATTGTCGTGCTTAAGGGCCAAACTAGTGTGTTCAAAGATAATAACGTCGTGCTCAAAGGTCCTGCCATCGTGTTAAAGGGGTTCATACGACTTGTGAGTAAAGAGATAATAAAGTTTTATGTAACATTGGAGTGTTGGAAGTTTAGTAAAATGACTGGGGTATAGAAACGCTTGATAGCTATAGTTCGGTCACCTATGTATGTACTCCAGACCCAACAATTCATGTCAAGGAATGATGAACGTTGGAATTGCCCGGCACGGGAGCCTCTGTGATGTGACTTGAGGACACTGAGAGCAGAAATAACCGTGTCTTTATTTAGGGACCTAGTTGGCACGCTTCAAATGTCACCTGCTACTGCTTTAGGCACGCAGGAACTGGAGAGCTTGTGTGTGACCCCGGGTTGGAATCCCACTCGAGGGAAGTATAGTTGATGGGATGGGAACATGGGTGTCCACAGTAGATTCTTCGCATACTGGATTACGACGCTCAGTTATTACTCCACCCATTGTCTGTGAGTTTAATCTGAAGTTTACCGTTCCTTGATTTCAGTAGTGTACTCGTGTAATATTGTTTCACTTGCTGATTATTTCTTTATTATTATACAACTCCAGGACCCCATATCCATGGGCTCTGTGGCTTCAAGGCACTCTCTAGCAGGGACAGGATGGACTCCTGTGATATTAGGGGTTCTTTGACGGGACTGTTCTCTCATTAGCTGACAGTGGTACAGCGTCACCAAATTGACTCTTCACTCGCTCGCTGTGTGACCTCAAGCAGTTCTCTTGGAGTCCCATCGCAAAGTTTTGGGATCGCGTCCCTTCCCAGTCTGGGATCCAACCCGACCTTTGATTTTTATACCATCCTTTTACAGTTTCGGGAATTTTGCCGATGCTTGCCTTAGTCTACTTCACGCTTCCCCTTTTATGCAGTATTTTGGCAAGAATATCACAGCTTCCATAAAAAAAAAAATTGCAACTGGGTCGTTAGGATACATATATGTATTTTCTCCTTGGGGATAACGGGCGTGGGTTGCTTCCCTCGGTGATGTTATCATTTCCGATACTAATTAATTAAGGTTCTTGGAGGCGGTAGTGGTGGTGAGGTGACGTGGCCGGGGAGCCAAGAATTTTATTGTTAACTCTTGCCCATTGCACGCCAGTTAGGCGCAGCCTAAGGTGCTGATATTATTATAATTATTATTATTATTATTGCAGAGTCAATAATTGGAAATTATTTAACTTCAGTTCTTACTGGTTAAAATTGCTTTGTTGATTTGAATATGCAAATACCAGGCATTGGATTTGGCGTTGATTTTGTTTCTCATTTAGGCGTAATCACCACTTTTCAGGACGCCGGTGGAGTGGGTTCAGTTTTTCACCCGATATTTATGCTGGTCACAGAGGAGGCTGTTATTGGGCCACGGTTTATGTGGCTTTAATTGCGTGTCCTTTTTTTTTTTTCCTGGGTGAGGCCAGACACATTTTTGGAGAATATTCTTGGAATGGGTGTTAAGTAGACTTAGACGTTATATTCGTAAAAGTAATGCTTGGTATGACTAGAAAAATGTTGAAGCAGAGAGAGAGAGAGAGAGAGTAGACAATAAAGTGAGGACAGGTGTCGAGTATGTGTGTGTGCGTGTGTGTGTGTATGTGTGTGTGTGTGTGTGTGTGTGTGTGTGTTGTTCACTACTAATGCCTAACCTACTTGTCTGTTGGGATTCTTTCCAGGGCGTGGCAGGGAGCGGGTGGTTCCTCCTGCGCCAGCACCACCACCACCACCCTAGCCGCCACCGCCACCACCTCTGCTCCATCAAGTTCCTCACCGGGCTCGTCCGCCGCCTTCACGCACGTCCTTCCCAACTGCACTTCCTGAGCTTCCTGTCCCGCCTCCTCTGGCCACCCGATCATCAGCCTCGAGGCCCCGGTCTCGGGGACACGAGGCCAGAAACACTGGGGCCGGAAGGTGTGCACGTGGCCAAGAGCGAGGACTATGGCGGGGAAGAATGAGGAGGTGCTGAAGGAAGCGTTCATGACGAAGAGGTCACAGAACAAGAGGTCCTTCACTCCCACCAACTGGAAGGATCGCTGGTTCGTCCTGTCGCCGGAGAATCTCATTTACTACGATGGCGACAAGCAGGTGAGTACCCAGCCTCAGTTTCTGTGCGCTCAGGCACTCTGATGTGGAACTTACATCTGAAAGCCTTGCCTTGGGGTTTTTGATTGGATACATCCTCTACGTTATTACCTTTTACCGTCGACCTCAAGATGTAACCGTTCTTGCCAAGCATTTACAGAAGGCGAAATGATTTTGTTCGTAAATATCTTTTTTTTTCACTCTGAAATGCTCCAAATATTCATGCGTTTGACAAAGTCCGCTAATTCATCAGCTCGGGGCATTTAGGGCTCCAGAACGTTTTCATCTTGCATTTTTTCGAACATTATGACATTCGCCACAATAAAGTTAGACACCCTTACTCCTGGACGATGTTTCTCTTTTACTTTCTATACCATGGAAAGCGTAACAAGTTTCGTTTTAAATGATTGATATAGTATTTGTTATTATTATTGTTTTTGGAATAACCTCTCGGCTCTAGTATTGACAGTATGTGATCACTGCATGTCCTGATTATGGTAATGAGTTACCGTAATGGTTCCTTGAGAGATATCTCTACAGTTTCGGTAATTGTGCAGCCGTAACCCATTGGTTAAGAGTACCCTGCGTTTTAGAGTAATCTCTGGTACGCTGTAAAAAGTACGTCAGAGTTACATACATAGATCATGGTTCCCTTTGTGCCCGGTAAGTAAACACGTGTTAAGGGTATTTAATGCGTGTGTGTTTGTGTGTTGGTAGTGAAACGATTACTATGGAAGGAACGCAGTGGTGCAGGCCGGGTCTGAGGCCCCAGCCTCAAGTATAGCACACACCAGCAGCAGAACTGGCCTGGTTTGTGTTGGTCTGTGAAGGCTCCAACACCAGCTTCACTTGTTTGTATTTGTCTGCGGGTGGTTCAGCACTAGCTTCAGTTGTTTGTGTTTGTCTACAGAGAGTTCAGTACTAGTTTCACTTGTTTCTGTTTCGTTTACGGAGAGTTACAATATATCTTGTTTGCGTTTTTGAACAGGAAGTCCAGTACCAGCTTCACTTGTTTGTGTTTGTTTACGGATGTTTCAATACTAGCTTCACTTGTTTGTGTTTGTCTACAGAGGGTTCAGCACCAGCTTCACTTGTTTTTGTTTGTCTGTGGAGAGTTGCAATGTATACTGTTTGTTTTTGTCTACGGAGAGATACAGTATATCATTTCTTGGTTATGCCTGTCTTAAAGTGGCTCAGTATCAGCCTTTGAAGTAATGTTATGGGCATACCTAAATGATAATCTCCACTTGAGAGGGACAGGAAATTTTGATTTGTCAGGGTCTGTAACTATAGCTTTGATCACTGTAACCGTGTGGTATACGTAATGGAAAATTTGCTTTGTGTGAAACTTTACTGATGTGCAGAAGGTACAGCTGGTGTGAAATCGAGTTACGTTAAATTAGAAAAACTTTTAACGAGATGAAAATCAAAAGGTTTCACATTAATTGTTTGTCTGATTTGCATATAGTCTTTTCTGCCTGTAAGGGTACATGACCCTGTTATATTGCTCTTCATCAGTGTCAGAAAAGTGATGCAGAAAAGCGTACAAGCGAATATTAAGAAAGAAGGAAATATACCTGCTATGAAATAGAACAACTCTGGAAGAGGCTTGGTGCTGCCCTCCCAAGTATTGTGTGCGGTCCAGGTACTCAAGAGTCTTGGTAGGCCGGGTAAATAGCCACTTACAACAGCTAACTAGGCTAGTCATGTGACACGTTTGTCTGCGGACATCACGAGTGGGATGACATACCTTATCGTAAATATTAACGTAACTTTAAGATAATTTCTTACGTAAGGCGAAGTAAGGGATTATATTCAGTGATTTGTAGCTAGGGAGGTGCATGACATTATGTCGCGTTCAGCTACAGAACCCGAGGAGTGGTGGCGAGCACGCTGATTGATTTCCCTCAGTGCGATTCTTGCACTCCTACCCCATACTTGTTCCTTCCTCTGATAGCGTGACGTTAAGGTCTAGAGTCCCCCAATAGTGGGGAGAAGTGCAGTCTTAACGTGCGGGTCTAGGCACTATGGTGTTTGTAAGGCCTATATGCTGCATGAGTTATGCAAAGGGTTGGACCATGTGGCTGATAGGCCGGTGTTGACAGAATCTGTGGTGGGAGGAGTCTAAGTTTTTGTTTATGTTTGGGTGCTTGAGTCATATGGGCTAGCGAGCGGCGTGTCGCACCTTCTGGAAGCCTAACACCTTAAAGGTTCGGTCTCCGCCACGCGCGGCTTCGCCATAGTTCGGGATTTATTGGATTCTTGACATATTTAGGCATCATCAGAGCGCGCCGTTTGTCTCTCGTGCCCCTTACACAAGAATTAAGGGAGTGGTTGGTCATCGTTGTGGTTATGGTCAGAGTTTGGAGCCCGTGGGACTGAAGTAGTTAATAGCAGTGTCAGAAGCGATCTTAAATGTGTGCCTAACACGCCTCGAGGTATTTAGAATACGAAATATTCATTATTGACTTGACTCTGACGCAATATTCCGTTCGTGATGACTTGTTACAAGAGTTAAGAAAAAGCTTTTTAGATTCATTATTGTTGCAATCGGTGATAAGCAGGAATCCACAGACGTTATTGGCGCACCGTTGAAAGCCATTTGGTATTTGATTCGATATATTTTATATTCGTTTGGAAAGTCTTAACGTCATCCTGTTTTCCTTATCTTCCAGCTTCTTCCATGGTATATATATATATTTTTTTTACTCCTGACGAACATCAACGTCACACTGATTAGAATAATGCATATTCAAGAAATTCGCAAGGAAATTGATTGGAGACAACTGTAGAATTTCCCCCCGCAGTTCTAGCATACCACATCGAAATCTGGCGATGGTTCATAAGCATATGTCTCTTCGTTACCCACCCAGATAACGCGGCATTTCAAAGTCGAAAACGAAAACGTCGTTTGTAGTAAATGGTGTCGCAGGGCTGATGAAACATCCAGCGCTTCTTCTCCGTTGGGTTTACACTGTTATCAGCCAAAAGATATTCTCGTTCTTGTGGTCATTTGTTATCAAATAAGTCTATCAATAAAGTTTGGAACCAAATATCTTTTCCACACAAGCAGTATTTCTCCTTCTTTCTCATTCTCTTTCCCTCACGCACAGTTACACCCGCGCATTGACATGCTAATGCCTTTTCTTGCTAAGATTTGTTTCCAGTTGTCTGGAGGCGGACTTCTCCCGTCATGTGATCATCCGAGCGAACGAGCCATTGAAACGAAGAATCCTTGAAAACTGGAGGATCCTCTGCCAGATCCAGACCTCTGCTGGAACTCAGAAATGTGTGTAACGGGACCTGAATGGCGGGAGGGGGGATTGTCTTACGAGTTCGAATGAGGTAGTTAGAACAAGCCTTCTTAGCAATGGAAGTCCCAGACTCAGCGGAAACCCTTCCCAATTCCCATCAGACCAAAGGGGCTGGAGGAGCATGGCGGCTCAGCACGGAGGTCACTTTTCCCAATCGTGTTAATAGGTTCCTTCAAGTGTAATAAGGAGGGTCGGTCCTCCTCTTCTCGACCTGTATTCAGATATTTCCTGCTTTACCGCCGGCCGAAAGAAGCGACAAAATGTTCCTCCTGTGTTCAGTATAGGTTTCTTTCGTTACCTTGTCTGTGTATGAAAGTGGATCCTATGCAGTCTTACCTAGGAGTCGGCCTACGCCCAACCCAAGTGCACAACTTCCTCACTGGGCTAGTCGATAAATGGGTACATGGCTTAGGCTGGTGTGTGTGTGTGTGTGTATGTGTGCATACAAAAAAAAGAGGCGGGGCAACATGAGTGCAAAACTCTGTTCCCGTAATACACAAATAGTACTCACACACGGGTCGAGCAACTCGTGAATTTAATGTTTGTGTCGGTTGTCCCTGGCAAGGAAAACGCTGCCACCGTTGCCATTCGGCTTCCAGTCCAGTTAGTCTCAGGAGAGCTGATTACTGAAACTTCGAGCCATAAGTTGCTGGAATAGTCCCCTTGAATTCTGGAGTAGCACTTTTAAGGAGGATTGAAGAAGGAAACAAAACTAGTGGACAGTTTCACTGGAGACCAGACGTCGGCAAGGAGTTTGTAATATGCCGTCAGTCTCTTGAGCATGACGGTGCTAGCCATGTGCTCGACGGTACGACCCTTAAGCATGATTGTATAACTTTTGAGCACGACGGTACGATCCACGAACATGACGGTACAACCAGTAAGCAGGGGGTATGACCCTTTAGTACGAATGAACGATCTTTGAGCACGTTACGACCGATGACTTTGTCGGCTTGACCTTTTAGGACAGGTCAGGAGCGAAAGTCGGGTCATCTTGTCGTGTGATTGTCTCAGCTCATTGGCATATATATAGTTGTCAGTTTGGTGTCATACGTTCGTTTCGGCTCAGTGTCATATACAAAGGTAACAGCTTGGTATCATTAGATGTCAACTTGGTCTCATGATGGCTACTTATGCCATTGTCAACTTCTTGTCATGTTTACGCTTCTCTAATTGTCATTCCCACTGCCCGTGCTGTTCATCGACCCCGGCTTATATCCCCTCATGGGCACGTTCTGGAGATCGATATGATAACGTGACATTGAACATCATGAGCACCCACAAATACGCTTTCCTGGCGTCATTTTCACAGCTTTTATATTAACTTTTATCTTCAAGTTCTCTTAAACGTTTAAGCTAGCACTTTCCAACACCCTTACGTGCAGAGTCAGCAGTAACCTTCATTACAATCTCTTGCCACAACTTTTGATATCTTTTTTGTTGGAAAAAAAAAATATCAGAGGACGCATTCCTAACCGTCTGTCAATTTGAAATCTTCGCCGGCTGAGATAAGTGTCCCGAGCAGCCTCGAGCTGCCAGACATCACTTGGGAATCATCGTGTCGATGTTGTTATTACTCGACTGTTCGTTGTTTGTGATTATGATACTGTAAATGCATTGGTCATATGTATTATGTAGTATTTAAAAAAGCTAGATTTTGTTTTTTTATTTTGATATTTTTAGGCTGTTTATAGTTTATAAATGAGAAGCTGGCAGCGTCGGCTTTGTCGTCTGCATCTCCATCTTCACTCTCTAAGTCTTCTCGCTCTTCATTTTCCCAGTCCTTATTGCATTTGAGTGTGGCAGTCTTTCCTGGGATATGCCCTGCTTTATAGTCTTCTCATTTCTTCTTATATCGCGACCCCTCTTGTAATCCTGGAACGACAGTTATCTTGCAAGTCTTGTCTGCTCGTATCTCCCTACCGGCCCTGTTCCACGTCCCAGCTCAGTCTACCCGCATTTCTCACCTGTCTTCCTATATCTCTCTGATCTCACTTTCTTCCGTGTCTCTCACCTCTCGCTTTATAAATTTATACCCTTCGATTTGTATCTCTCATCCGTCATGTGCACTTTGCTCAACCCTATCACCGGTAACTGAATGTTTCATCTCTCCTAACAAGACACCTTTTCACGTCGTCTTGAGTCGCAGTATGTCTCTCCTGGATGTCCTGTTTGCACCTCACTCGCCGCATCCGTTGTCTCGGTGTATCTCTCGTAACTTAGACCCTCACAGCATTCCCGTGTGTCTCGTATTTATTCAACTTTCATATACGTGCATCTCTCTACTCTCGCAGGCGTCTCAGCCTTGCACTTGAACATTAAGGGATAGGTGAACGCGTGTACACACGCTGCCATCCTCGAGCAGTAAGCGGTGCATGTAACACGCTGGTTAATCTGACCCCCCACCCCCCCCACACACCCACACCCACACACACCCCCACACACACACACCTTCCTGCTTTACAGCGTTTCCTCATTAATCTCTTCTTTTATTTACATTTTAGGATGGTAAAAGTCATCAGAGTCGAGAACAACTAGAAACTGAAAAATCTAAAACCACCACGTTTGACGAAACAAACGCTTTTGCCTTTCAGAGTGTGAGGCCCTTGCGCGCGTGTTAACGAGCAAACCTGAAAACACTGATCTTTTTTTTTTCTATTTACGTGGAAGTGACGGTATGTAATGAGCGCTAATGTATTGTTCCGTGGCGGCCAATGCCACTTCTGCCTCTAGTAATTATGAAATATGCGGCATGGTTTCCAGATGCAGGGATGTGGAGTTGAACATGGGCCTTGGTTCATTACTGTAAAAGGTGTGGTTACCAACTTCTCCGTCCCGTGCTCTTGGAGGATCAGGTTCGTTAACCCGGTCACACCCCAACAGCTTTTATGGTTGGTCCTTTAGTGATATACATATTTTAATTGCATGTATATATGCATATCTTTATCTGATGTCTGTGGGCTGCCACTGCTGGTGGTTTGATTTTGCTGTATCTATAGGTGTACGGATGTCATTTCCTCACCTTTCATGAACTGTTTGCATGTGACACAGCCGCTCAGGTGTGCGCCCGCGGCATGCTCAAGGTTGATTATCTCTTCCATTCCTGGTACAGTGAAACTCTTGGAATTGGCTTTCTTTCCTCGTCTTTTCATCTTCCTGTAACTACCCCCACGTTAAAATGGCAGGTCTACAGACACCAGAGTTACTCATATTAATTTCCAGATTTTTAGTTTAAAGGTTTTAGGAAAGAATGCCACACATTTTATGAAAACTGGTTCACATGGTATACGAACATGATATTTCTTTGAATATTTGAAATGCGGGTAAGGAGTATTGTTGCTTCGTCATCACTGTATAGAAACCGAGAGGATGTTGTTAGGCTTTCATCCCTTTATTGAACTCTAGACAACACACAGGGAACATGGTTAACGGCTATTCCCTCCTGGATTACTCACGGGACAGGTTGTAAGTACATCCTTTACTCTTCCAGGAACGACAGATTTGTCATGGGCGATGTTGTGTCTAGGTTTTAGTCTTCCAAGAACGACAAGCATTAGTCGTGGGATATGCGATGTATGTCCATGTTTATCGCTGTCTTTATACTTCCCCAGTTACATCTTACCGCCGTCCATTTTCTGCTTTTTCATCCCAAAGAAAACAGTTTAGAGAATATAACGTAATGAAAGGCTTCGAAACTTGATATGATAATGTCTCATATTCTTCCCTCTGGCCGACAAATGCTGGAAAATTATGAAGTGAAAAAGTATGAAATATTTTAAATGATGGAATATTTCAAATGTTTAATTAGAGAACTGTATTCAGCATGCATATTAGGCACTATGGTGAGGTTTTTAAGGAAATCTATTTTTCGAAGGAAAACCATCAAATTTTCGTCCACAGTCAGCCCACCTGTTCATCCTCCTATAGGTGTTGGTCGATAAATTGGGCAACCGGTTTACGCTCGGGTATATCTGTTTATCTATCTGCCTGTCTGTCTTTATATATAGCATTAATGGGATGGCTTCAATTAGGGCATTCAATTGTCCGTGCCGTCTCATCTAAAATAAAGAAAAAAATGTGATGTATAATCACGGCTAAAGCTGCGTGATCTATCTGTACGCGTAGCGTATGTGATGTGACGTGTTTTTCGGGCGTTGTGGAGCCACAGCTAAAGCTGCGTTTCTGTTACGTTCGTTACGTGTGCTGTATAAGGACGTGTGAGCGATGGGTTGCCGTGTGTGCTTATGTTGCAAGTGTTCATTGTGAAGGTTGAGGCAGTTGCGGCGGGAGGCACTAACGTTGTGCTGTGGCAGTGTGGGTTTTATCAACTCGTCCTCGTGGTTTTCAGTTCACTTTTCCCCGCGTGTACTACTCTGGTATGGTCAATGGATGTATTGTGTGTGATGTATGATTATTGTTCCCTGTTTCGTGTATATGTGTTCTCATACGTTATGTCGTAATTCTTGGTGTTATATATATGTATGCCTGTTTTTCAATATGTTGTATGGCATTTTAGCAGTGGTGTATGTGTGTTTGTTCTATGGATGCGGTTATGTATTTGTATGACGTGTATTGCTTAACAGCGGTGTGTTTTTGTGTTCCCTCTGGTTATGAACGTATTTTTGTATGCTGTATGATTTATTTACGCGATTCATGATGAGTACGGCGTATACATTTTATGAATGCTGGCATTGGTGCATCATATCAGTGCTGTGTATGCTGAATGACTGTATGCGGTGGTATTGCGTGAGGAGCCTAGTGTATGATGTATGAGGAATCTGGTGTATGATGTATGAGGCCTGGCGTTGGCATGACGGGTACTGTGGACAAAGGCCCCTTGGCTGGTTTACTACGACGCTCCCTCCCCGCGCATTGGGGGGGGGGGCTATGTTCACCTCTCTTCGTTCCCATCCCTCGCTTGCCTGCCTGCCTGCCTGCTTGCTTGCTTGCTTGCTTGCTTGCTTGCTTCCTTCCTTCCTTCCTTCCTTCCTTCCTTCCTTCCTTCCTTCTTCTCCTTTACTGTCTCGACTACCGTGCCTCTCCCTCCTTCCCTTCATAACTCACTCACTTTCTCTCTCTCAGCAGAATCTCGGCGCAAGCACCGGATCCTCTCTTATTTGTCAACAAAATCTCTTTTGGGGTACTCTCTCTTCCCCCCCTCTCTCTCTCTCTCTCTCTCTCTCTCTCTCTCTCTCTCTCTCTCCCTTTATCATTCC